>VMDO01007093.1:0-94251 GCA_007922755.1 Pedetes capensis | reverse complement strand
TGTTATAGCTGGGTCATATGGTAGTTCTATTTTTAGTTTTTTGAGGTACCTCCATATTGATTTCCATAGTGGTTGCACCAATTTACAGCTCTACCAGCAATGTAAAAGTGTTCCCTTTTCCCCGCAGCCTCGCCAGCATTTGTTGTTGTTTGTTTTATTGATCTTGGCCATTCTTACTGGTGTAAGGTGAAATCTCAGCGTTGTTTTGATTTGCATTTCCCTAATGGCTAGGGATACTGATAAATGGGACCACATCAAATTAAGAAGCTTCTGCACAGCAAAAGAAACAATTAACAGAATCAAGGAAACCGCCACAGAATGGGAAAAAATCTTCGCATTTTATACATCTGACAAAGGTCTAATTACTAGAATTTATAAAGAACTCAAGAAAAAAAACCCCAAAAACCAAACAACCCAATACACAAATGGACAAAGGAACTGAGTAGACAGTTCTCAAATGAAGAGGTCCATAAAGCCATGAAACACATGAAAAAGTGCTCAATATCCCTAGCCTTTTTCTTGATAGATGGTTCTGTACTTTTAAAATGTTATAAACAGACTGCAATCTGATTGGCAGAAATGGGGACATTCCACTAGGCTAAGAAAAGTTTCTTAATGGCAAATCAAACGAATAAAGGCCTTATCCGAGATTTACTTCATTTCCAGATAAATGCAAACTTTTGTTCTTGTGATGCACACACTCATATTGGTGGCCTGCTTGGGATTTATGTGAGCTCTTAGAATAGCAGCCCTACATATTCCGTATGGCAAATCCCAGACAGTGCACTTTTTAATGGGGCAAAATACAAATTATAGTAGGAGGGAAAATGCAATGACAGGTGACCCCTAACTAAAGTTTTTGTTTGTTTGTTTGTTTGTTTGTTTTTAGTAAGGGAAATTAGGGCTTAATGCTAAAGGGGTTTTCCTTAAATGAAAGTACTATATTATCTTTATATTTTAAGGAATTGGAATCTGTATTTGATTAACAAGTAATAGATCAGTAGAAGACACTGCGTTTATATGGGCAAATTAAGTGAAATTAACATTTTCAATCCAATTTATAAAAGTCCCCATTGTTTTTAAACATTAACAGCAGCAGTGACACTGGGACCTGATGTCAGCATTGTGAGTCATTTGTTCACATCCCTTCACAACTCCATGACCAGTGAGTCATGGTAGCAACTTGAAATCAGCTGTGGTGGGAGTATCTACACCATGGAAATCAGCAAACATTATAAATCAGAGCTTCCCATCCTCAAAGCCTATTTTTAAACATTTAGCAGCATATCACTGCTAAACATGGAATGTAAAAAGTTAAGGAGTCTTCTTCTGAGGCAGTTAATGTAGGTCTTCCACTCAACACGACAGACAGCATGAACATTTTAATACATAATCAGGCTGTGGCTTCTCTGCCTGAACCCCTCCAATGTCACCCCATTTCACTTGGAGTAAGAATCTCACTATAACCTTCAGATTATTCGTGGTCTGGCTACACTTGACCTATCTTTCCTCACCTCCACCACTCTCCTCCAGGCTCTCACTTCCAGACACCTGGTTTTATCTTACTTTCTGTGGAACCCGGTAGCCATGCTCCTCTTTTACGGTGTTTACTTGAAGCTGTGGGACTCAAACTTTAGGGTACATCAGAATCTCCTGGAGGGCTTGTTGATACACACCTCTGGGCCCCATCCAGTGTTTCTGAGCCAGAGACAAGGGTCCAGGTTATGCTGGTGGTCCAGGTCCACACCGAGAGAACCCCTGCTGTAAGTGCTGTCCTCTTGCCTTGCCTCTCACCTCCTTCAAGTCTTTGATCCACCTGCACCTCTTTGTTGAGACTCGCCCTGACCATCCTATTTAAGATTGCCGCTTGCCCCTTCCACCACGCTTCCAGTTCCTCTCACCTCAATATTTTTTTCATCACACTTGTTCTCCTATAACAAAAATAACTTAGTTAATATGAATCTCATTTGTGTTTATTACCTGTCTCTCCCCACTGGACTCTAAATTCCACATAGGTAGGAATTTAGTCCATTTTCTCTCATTGATGTAGCCCATGTTTTTCAGAGTATCTGGCATGTGGTAGGTGAATAAATTATTCAGTGAACTAATAAATAAACAACATTGAGAAATGAATAATGTATCTCAAATTTTGACTCCAGCTTCTTTAATTGTAACTCACTAGAAAATCTTATAATGTGCTCTGGAGTTTTGTTTCTCAGCTTCACTTTTTTTTTTTTTTTAGGATAGTGAGAAATGATTTCTGCCCTCACCTTAAGTTTGGGAATGCCTCAATATTTCTTAAGTAGCAGGTGCATGAACTTGCTCCTCTTTAACATTTACATTCTAACCTCACAATCCCTAAGCCACTGGCCTTTAAACTCAGGTCTGTGGAAGATTCTGAGAGACACTTGAGAGGATCTGTGAACATTTAATTAGCATCTCATTTATAATACTATTATAAACTATTTTTATAACTATACTTTTTAAAATACACTCTTAAATGTGTCACTGAATTGTAACACATTGGGGCCACCAAGACATTGAGTAGGATTATCAAGTTAGCCTTGAAATAAACTTTATCTATTATTTTGTTGTATATATTTGCATTTCTTATAAATAAATCATGGATCAGGAAATTCTGTGAGTAGAGTTTTCCAGATTTCAGCCTGATCATAAAGTGAACAAGCAAATTCTTCTTGTTACACATACTCAGCATGTTCAGTACATGTCAGGCAGAGCTTCAGAGTCTCTGTGGGCTGTGGGCTTCTGCATGGATTAATAGCCATTTGTATGATATGTAAACACAGCACTCATCTGTCAGTGACATGTATGCTCTTATGTTGTTAGGTGCCATTAAGTCAGTATCCGACTTATAACGACCCTACGTACAACAGGTGAAACACTATCGTCAGTGCTTCTCTGCTATTTGTAGGGTTTTCAATGGCAGATTGATTTTTGGGAGTGTGTTCCCGAATCTTTCTCCCAAGCCTACGGCGCCTGGTGTTCCCAGGCAGTCTTCCATCCAAATACTAACCAGGCCTGACCCTGCTTAGCTTCCCAGATCTGATGCCACAGTGGCACAGCTGCAGGCATGCTCTTATAGGGTCATACATATTTACTCTGTTTTGGATACTCCACTAACTTTTAAGGAAATCTAATAGTTGTCAGATTACACATTAGATTAATTACATTAGTGATTAAATTTTAAAATAAAAAACCCCTAACTATTGTATTGTCTCAAGCTTTTGATAAATTTGAGGCAGATCATGGAATTATAAAATGAAGTGGTAAATAACTGTTTTAATTTCCAATTCTGCTATACTTTGCTGTTCACATTCACTCATTTCCAGAATTCAGATGCAGAAATTTCCCACAGTGAGTTCCAATAGCAAAGGATGCAGTTATTCATGCCAGTTTGGTTTCTGAGGTTAGATATAGAAAGAACAGTAGAGAGCAAGGGATCTATCTGAAAATTTGTCTAAGTTCCAAGAGTAGGATTCAGATAACAGGAGACAGCTGCAGTTATCTGTATTAGCATGTTCTTAACACATCGCAACTGAACACAAACATGAAAGTAAATTGTATGCTAGATCACTTAAAAGCTAATTGGCATGGGACCTCCCATCTGAAAATCCTATTGCCTACCATCTCAAATGTTCCGTGGAATACATTATGTGAAATAACTCAAAGTTAGACTTTATGGAACATTTCGTAGCCCTTCTTACTATCGATATAACACTCTGATGTAATTTGTTTTATCTCTCCCGTTATACTTGGAACCATTAAAAGTAATGATTCTATCCCATTCAGTTTTGCTTCCCCAATGCCTTGCACTGCCTAACACATGGTATTTGGCACTTGTGTATTAAATACCATTGCATTCCACTGCAGAAAGAAGCAAGTTTGAAAGAGACAGTGAAACTCATATTAAATACACCATCGGTGACCCTTCTCTGTAAGCACACATTGTAGCATTAAAAAAATCCCACATTTGGTGGTTCTGTGATTCCTTCTCTTTCCTTCTTCGTGGACAATCATTTGAGGTTTTCTAAATTCTTTCTAGAAATGTATTTTGGCTCTGATTCTTCCATGCCCTCCTACTTGCCAGGGCCCCAGTCCCAGCTGTGCCCTTCTCTTCATCCCTTGTGTGGACTGTGAAAGCAGCCAGAGAAGCTCTTTCCTAGACCCAATTTCACTCTGCTTCTCCACCTTGCTGTTGCAGGTGACTGCTTATAAAACAAATCTGAGTCCATCCTTTGGCCTGCCCTACCTGCAGGATAAGATTTGAGCATGTTATTGTCCAACATAGAAGCCTCTAGACACAGGTGACTATTGAGTCCTTATAATGTGGCTAGTCCCAGCTGGAATATACTATCCATATGCTGTACAATCCATATGCTGTTTCAAAAGTTAACATGAAAAAATGTAAAAAAAACTCATTAATAATTTTATATCAATAACATTAAAATAATATTATATATTGGGTTAAAATATAAATCATTAAAATTAATTCTTCCTGTTTCTTTTTATTTTTTTAAATGTGGTTACTAGAAAAATTTTAAATTACATGTTTGGTTCACCTTGTAGTTCTATTGGTCAATACGGGTCCAAGCTGTATCATAACATTTAAAGTTTCTTCTCACCTGGCCTCAAGTACCTTTTTGACCTCATGTTCTAGCCCTTCTTGTCCCCTTCAGAATTCCTCATAACCGTTAGACTCACCAGCCCTACTTATACTTATAGATTTTAATTTTTTCACATTCTGATCTTTCTTCCTGAAATATCTTCTCTTTTCTTTGTTAGCTGTCAAAAATCCTGCTGAGACTTTTGGGTTCTGACTTATTTGTCCCATGCTGGTGAAGCTCTACCTCATTTCCTCAAGCAGTATTAGCCAGTCCTCACCATGTAGCAAACCTTTGGTACCTCTGTCACTGCCTTTGTCTTACTGCTCTGCCATTCCTTGTCTTAACCAGGCTCCCCAAGGGAAAAGGTTGCAACTTATTCCTCTGATGACTGCCAAGGTAGTACCTAATAAAGGTCAATCGACCTTTATTAAATTAATTTACCAGCTAGTGGCAGAGCACGTGCTTAGTATGTACAAGGCCCTGGGTTTTATCCTCAGGGAAAAAAAAAGTTGTGAATTTGTTTCAGTCTGTTTCCACACACTGCCGTGTTTACGTGCATCAGGTCTTGATCACTTCAGGCATTAGCCATGAGAAAACTAAGGTGAACGGGACCAGACCTCTCAGCTATAACTTCAATTTCTGATTTTATGATCAATACAATAGCCCCTTTGTTCTCACTGGGTGACTTACAATGATTTATAAACCATAAATTTAAATTTATAAAATCCATAGATATTGTACAGGGATCTCATATAATATTTTTGTTTGATGGAAGATTCCACTTCTGTTTGAAAGCCCCTGTTCTAATCCTAAATTTTATTTGCATTTCCATTCCAAAGACTTTGTTTTGGTTTTGATGAGGTGTTTTGGTTTTGATGAGGTGGTTTCTAGTATCATGCAAGTTTACTAGACTAATACTCCTCAATTTTACCTGCACAAAACTGGGAACTTCTAAAAAATACAGATGCCCAGGCTCACTCCAGGGCTCCCAGTATAATGGAGCTATGGGAAGTGGTCCCAGGCACGAGTATTTATGAAAAGCATACTTTGTAATAAAATGGTTCTACAGTGCTTTTTAAAAAACAGGTGGTGGTGGTGGTGGTTGTTAGGTGCTGTTGAATCGTGTCTGACTCATAGCGACCCTCTTAGGGTTTTCAATGGAAGACTATTTCGGGATTGCCTTGGGAGTGGGTTGCCACGTCCTTCTCTCATATTTGAGGTACTGGGAATCGAACTTGGGACCTCAGAGACTACAGAGCGGCCCTCTACCAACTGAGCTAAATCTGAACCCTAAAAACAGGTAGGTAGCTGTAAAAATGTTAAAGTTGTGAATTCATCACTTTTCTTCCTTCTTCTTAATTATATTGATATTGTCTTTCTTAGGAGTAAAGTTAATGCAGTCTTACAATGTATGATATTTTGGGGGCCCAAAACAGTCTTTAATAGAACTCATCATCTGTGGACAATTTCCTAAAGCTTCTGAAATTAAAAATTCCCTTTTCTGTCATTTTCTAAAACTACATGCAGCAGAATGTTAATATCCATTATTGGTACAAATAGCTAACATGTATTTCAGATCATGAGGACTGATGGGCATGGTTTTTAAGAAGTTTGTACAGGTAGTGGCCTTCCTGGCACCCTTGTTAGCCTGAGTAAACGTTCCTCTCCTGACAAATCCTCTGTAGCTCTGCTATGCTGATAAAATCTGACATTCTAGTTAATCACTTTTTAATGATATTCTTCCTTTTGTTCCTGGTATTTGAGACACCAGCCTTTTAAAACAAGGTGTGGGAAAGAAGTAATTTTAATTTCTTAATTTAATAAAACGGGCTGGTATTATATACATTATTCTTAGGGAGACACGGAGATAAGTGACCTAATTTCTGTATATCACATTCTCTCAATGTACTTTTAAAAAGTTATAAAATACTTTAAATCCTATAAAGGAGAAACTGTGGAATGATAAATATTCTGGAAACATTGTGAGAAAATCTTGTTAATTCTGATAGCAGGTTCCATGTCATTTCTGTATACTGTTAAGAATGCAGACAGAAGAAAGCATAAGTTTTGCAAGTTATCAATTTGTTGGAAATGGCCCCATGCTCTTATTCTTCAAAAGTGTGTACCTTTCAGTTTAGGCTCTTTAGGGTGTGGAGGGGAACTGTCAAAAAAATACATGCTAGGGATCGAATATTTTAGAACAGAAAAAGGGATTGAATCCTGCAGTTAGCTTGGTTATTTGCACCCAGGGGTATGTCATCCTGTGTGACACTGACGTCAGGCAGATTGAATGCAAAGGCGAGTGTGTGTGTGTGTGTGTGTGTGTGTGTGTGTGTGTGTGTACCTGCTGTCAGAATATGAAGCGGCTATGAAGGGCACCACAGCAACCCCTGGATCTGTCAAGAATGTACCTATTTTTAACATGCTGGATCAAGTGTCAGCACTTGATAGGAGATGAGGAAGGGGGTAGCGACTGACTTGTACAGATTCCGTGGATGGTAAACGGCCCTCTGGTGTGTTTACAATACAGCTGTGCATTCTTAATGGCTCTGCTGCTGCCATGTCAGGTAAAGTTTTCTTTGCACGTGATGAATGGCAGAGAATTCTTTAGCGAGGAAACCAAAGGAGCTGGGAGGAGGAAAGGGAAAGGGAAGAGCGGAAAAGAGAAAAAGAAACGCGCAGCTCTGGAGGGACATAGCCTGTGCTTTGCAGTTGCTTGTGTGGATAGAAACCAGATGGTAAGCTGGAACACCCGCTTGGCTATCTGAGGAGCCAAACATATGGTTAATGGTCGGGAGAAATAGCTCTCAGAGCCAGGGCTTTGCTGACTGCTTCATATTACAGATTGTTACAAGTGTGTCATTACATTGCCAGCCTAAGTGCTTAATACCCACTGCGGGCGCTGGGCATACACTTACAAGGAGGACTTTTAGCTCTTTGCTGGCTCTGAATGGAGAAGTGACATCATAGGGAGGCTGAAAATGTCTTGTGTTGGAGGTAGGGAGGATAATTTTGTAGTGGAAATAACCTTTTTTTTCTTTTCTACAAGTCAAGCCTTCACTCCATTGAGCTCTGTTCTTAGAGAACCTTTTTATACAAAGCTGACCCTGGCTGTTTTTCTCTCTCCCTTTGTCTCCCTCCCTTTTACACACACAGACACACACACACACATGCACATGCACACACATGTGCTAAAACTACACTCCCGCATGCAGGCTGTGTCCCCTACTCTAGTGAGTTTGATAGCCCCCTTCACCTGGAAGCTGCATCGCTGCATGCCAGGGCCTTGTATTTGAAGTTTCTGTTTGGGGAGCTTTGGGCAACAGCAGGCCTGTGTTATCTAAGGAACTGCTGAGCCCATTCATCTGCTTTTCACGGCCTGCTTCCTTTTATTTTTAGCCAAATCCGTCAGGCCTGACAGGCGGGTAATTCGAGCCAGAGGAAGGGCAGAGCTCCAGGCCCCCTCCACAAGGCAATTCTTCTCCTCCCTCCTGGGAGGGCTCCAGACTTGGCCTGCTCCAGGCAGATGGATTTGTTGAGTCATGTGAGATCATTTACACAAAAACACAGTGAGGGAGTGGAAATGAGAGAGAGAGAGAGAGAGAGAGAGAGAGAGAGAGAGAGAGAAAGAGAGAGAGAGACAGAGAGAGAGAGAGAGAGAGAGAGAGGGAGGGTGGGCAAGGGGAAAGAGGAGGGGCTGCCAGGGGAGCGTGTGTGCAGTGCTGGCTGCTGGTGAGCACAGGAATTTTGCAGAGAGGCAGCTAGACTGAGGAATGCTATAGAGTCATTTGTGTATAAGGTAATGTCTAGTTTACAGAGTGGGGTGGAGCCAGGCTAGGACGGCGCCTCCAACAGCCCTCCCTATTTAGAAGAGGAAGGGGGTGTGGGGAAAGTTTTTTTTTTTTTTTTCTTTTTTAAAGCAGCACTCACCAAACAAAGACCACACTGTTGACAGCATTGGATTCCAGTAGCAGTAAACTACCAATGGGCTGGTGTAGAGAAAATGAGTTTGCTCTATGATGTAATACAAGTTTGCTTTGTCCTGACGCCAGCGTGACTGAGGAAGCAGGGGAGGGAGAGGAGGAAAATTGGAACAGGACTTTTGGTTAATGGTTTCCAGAGATTATTTAGCAGGACTTGAGTGGAGGGAGGAAAGTGGATATTGTGGAGAATTGCTCTGAGGTATACCATAATTGCAGGAGGTAAAATAGAGTCATTACTATGGTTTCCATGCTCAAGAAGAATTGAGCAATGATTTTAAAATGCCAAAGAAGGTATCATTTTCCCCTACCACACTATTCATTTTCCTTTAGCTTTTGGGGCATTAGAAAAAAGCCTGATTCTTACATCGTGGTAAACAGTATTAACGTTAGTGAATCAGTTTTGCTTACTATTTATACCACAAGCCTTTAAAACATTCCATTAAAAAATTGTCCCTGCTCATTCATGAAATTTTTCTTTTTCTTCTTCAAATTTGCTCACACACACTATTATTAGCTGTGCTTGCATGGGATTTTTTTCCTTCTTTTGCTGGAATAAAAGAGTTCATAAGAAAATAATGACTGTGTTATCAAATGTACAAATGTATAATCTTCCACCAAATGTAATGAAAGTAAGCTGTGTAGAGGCTAGGCAATATATGGAAAGAGGAACAGAAAATTAGAATTGGGGAGCATTTCAAAATATGCACCATTATTATTTTCATTATGATGCATTTCTGCAATTTTGCATTTATTTGAAGGGTTTTTGTCACCCTAGAATGTAGGTCAGCTTCACCATGGTTCGTCATATTTTGTTAACATTTTTAATGTTGAAACATTTTGGTGCTGTTTTCCAGACGTTAGATATTCTTAAGTTGCTGTGTGGTTTGGGTAATCATGGAACTTAGCTCATAAATTCCTGCCGTTAATAGTCATCACTGAATTTTGATAGTAAGCATTCAGATCACACCTTGACTTGGAATAAACACAGCACTCATGATGTTGCTCATAAAATAATCTAAGATGGAAGTCACTCCACTTTTTCCCATGAGACTCTAATGATTGTACTCTGAGTAGTTAAAGGGCAGATTTCATTTGTTGTGCTTGCAAAAAGAACTGGTATATTTTGTAGTTGTTAACATGTGCATATTCAGAATCTCTGAGTGAGAGTTGGCTTTGTTTTAAACTATCTGTAACCTTCTGTCTTCCCTGTACATCAGGGTTTCTCAATCTCAGCATTACAGACATTTGGATCAGATAATTCTTTATAATGAGTTTGACTTGTGCATGGTAGGATGTTTAGCAGCATCACTGGCCTCTACCTACTAGACGCCAGTAGCACCTTCTCCTATTAGTGACAACCAAAAATGTCTCTGCACATTTCTAAATGGTAAAATCACTTGGCTTAGAACCAGCGTTCTACATTCTTGTTTTGGCTTAGCTATTCACTGTCTACCTGAAGTGGTAGCTGGTCAGTCGCTTCTGAGATTAAATTAAAGGATATAAAGTAATAGTTTACCTCTTATCTGTGTGTGTGTGCTGGGGGAGTGTGTGTGTGTGTGTGTGTGTGTGTGTGTTTGTGTGTACGGTGATTGGGGCTTAACCCAGGGCTTCCCATATGCTGAGCACACGCTTTACCATGGAGCTTGTAGCTCGTAGGTAAACACCCATTCTCCTTTCATTTTAAGTGGGAATCCCAAGTTAGGTAAAGTTTTCCAAGCTGAAGTCAAGAGTATTTGAGGAAGATACTTTCCTTACCAGAACACCTGGAATTTTGTTTTTGCTGAACCACTTCTCTCTTGGTATTCTGGCCTTAGCAGGTGGACTCCTTCAAGGCTGCCTTGTAGTAGCTTTCCCAGAGCTATTCCAGAGGAAACCACCCCACTGTCTGAGCCTAGGGATGTTGACATTAGCAGCAAGGGAACTTCTCACCAGGGACCAGCCCCAAGCTCACTGCCCCTGTGTGCAGCTCAGAAGAGGGAAAGGCGGCAGCAACAGAGCTTTCTTGGGAGCAGAGCCCACATCCTTCTCATACCAGTGGCTGTGGACTCAGAAGCTGGAACTCTCATTAAGGAGGAATGTGGAGCTTTCCACAGCTAAGGCAGGCATAAATTTCCTCTGTTTGTTTTGTGAGGACTAGTGTCGACTGCTGTAATGAGATCAGAGGAGACCCCAGGGATGTGGCCTGCAGGTCAGCTGCTGGGCCTTTTTCTGTGGCTGTTCTCTTGGCTGCTATTGAAGAATACAGCATTTCCTCCAGACTCTGGTTGTGCCATCATTTAGTTTCGTGGCGTCTTTGCATGTCTCATCCTACCAAAACATCAGTGTGCAGTCATCCAATTCAAAATCATGGAAAAGTGAACATGAGGCCAACTCTTTTCCACAGAACCAAGGACAGAAAGTGTAGCCTGGCTTAGGAAGGCCACCTGCAGTTCCTTGAGGCAACTGCCTGGATAGTTGAGGGTGGCTGAGATAGGATTCCCAGGAGTGTGGTGTTTGAATAGCTGCAGGTCTATAGTTTCACTGCTGGCCTTGTAGGAGAACTTGAGCTGTTTTGATACAGAAACTGGTATAGAGCACTGACAACCCTTGGGCCCTGGTAGAAGCACATGCTAGATCCCTGTGGTGAGGCTTAACAACTCTGTGCATGGCGCTCCTTCAAAAAGAGCTGATCAAACTAGCAGGAAGCTGATTAAAGAAAAGTTTAGAATCTGAGCCCTGGGAAAGCAGAGGTTAACTGTAAATCTCTGAGGTTGCTGTCTGCCAGAGCCCAGCACACCAAATAGAGCTTTCTTCTGGGGACAAATGAAAGCCTCTTCCTAGAGGAACAAGGCATAAGCCCCTTTTCCCTTACTAAGCAGAAGTTCTAGTTATAAGCACTACTCTCATTGAGGGGGCTGGGGTTTAGCTCAGTTGGTAGAGCACTGCTCAGCACTCTCTGAGGACCCAAGTTTGATCCCCAGAACTGCAAAAATGGGAGAAGGACGTGATAACCCACTCCCAAGGTAGTCACCAAACAGTCAGCTGTTGAAAACCTTATTAGGGTCCCTATCAGTCAGACCCGACTCCACAGCATCTCACAACTACTACTCATTGAATGACCGCCCTTCAATGCAACTTATCCTCCAAGTGTACTTGAGAATAAATTTCTTAATTGGAATATTTGAAAGAAGAGTTGTTCCCCTTTGGCTTCTTTAAAGAAACACCTTCCTAGTGATTTCCCTTGAGATTACTCCTTTTCCATGAGTCACCCACTAGTCTGTCTGCTCTTTAAGCTTCCCACCAAATACCAAGGTGGGTTTGCCTGAATTGTGTGGCAAATCTGCCCAGGGAGAGGGAAGCTGAAATGGTTTGGGGAGTTCTGGGATTGGCTCAGCATAAACCAAAGAAACTCAAGTAAGTCAGGCATGGTTGGTGAACCTTTCTTTGTCCTACATGAGCCCAATTCAGCCTTCTCAAGCCAAAGTCGTCAGATGGATCAGGGCTTGCCTAGACCTCTGGGCAGCCTCCAAGGACACCTCTTATAGTGACATGCACTATTGGCAGTTACAACTTGAAACTGATAAAAATTAAAGCATGATTCTTATGTACTAACAGGTTTATGGAATCGTTTGTGTTTAATTTTTCTCTTCTGATGCATGAAAAGAGTGATGTTTCTAATAGTACACAAATAGTACTTTGCTGACTTAGAATGATGCCATTATTCTCAGAAGAAAACTCTTATGTTTTAATGTATTCTTGCCAAATTAGAAGTAGAAATAGATACTGACCTTAAATAATTAAAAGAAGAGAATAGGATCAATTGGTCCCGAATATGAGGGAGATCTTAAACATTATAATTAAACTTGGCATATATTTAGTACCTACTGTGTGTAAGGCAGTGTCATAGGTGCTGGGTATTTGGGAACAAACACAAAACTGACAAGTTCTTTTCTCTTGGAATGCTTATAATCCAGTAGGATGATTAAAGATGAACATTTACCTGCATTAATACAGAATGAGATTGTGCTGAATGGAGGGCAGGGGTAAGAAGAGGGAAGGACCCATCTCTTCTGAGAACTATGTGTCAGGTGCTTTTCTTCATGTTATGCCATCTGGTCTTCAAGACAATCTTGGGAAGTATAAAGAATTTTCCCCAACTTTAGGGAGGAAGGAACAGAGACTCAGAGAGGGTAACTTGCCATAATCACATTCCAAGAGATAGAGGTGATGCTTAGGCAAACTGGCATGGCACCCAAGTCTTGCTTTGCCCACTCTCCCTCCACAAATTCAATGCCCAGAGAAGCCACAGCAGCATAACCCTGGACGGGCCAGGAGGCAGCTTGAGAGCCTCCACCTCCGGAGATTTAGAAGAATAAAGAATCCTCTGGCTGACTTAACGTCATGGACAGTATATGATGCAGACTGGCCCACTAAATCCAACCCCTACAGGGGTTCAGAAGTGTTAGCATTAGCTTCCAAAATGAAAAAAGCAAGTGGTTTTCTATAATGTCTCACTTTTCTGGCTTTCTTAACTATCAGTGGCTTGGGCATGCATGCCTTGCTGCTACTTTGCTAGGGCTAGCACTGGATGGCAGGCTCAGTGCCTCCTCACTGTCTTTTCAGGCCTAACAATTCACTCATAGCCTTTTTCTTGATTCCTGGTTTAGAATGTCCCCTAGGCAAGAGAAGTGGATTGGGCCAGGTAACCTCCTAGAAGGATCTTCAGTATTGTGGCATTAGCTTGAATAGTCCTAAATCATTAGGAGACTGAGATCGACCTTTTATCGTGGTGACTCCAAATCTAAACATTAGTTGTACAGATGATCTGAGTACAAGAAACCCTTAGCATGTGTTCCAGAAGTAGTTATGTGAAAATGGCTAACACTCTTGGCCCTTCACTGGCTATTATTCCTCCGTGTCTGGCTCTCAGATCAATTTTTTGTGTAACTAGCAGTGTGTCTCTCCTTTATAACTTATAATCTCTTGTTTCATCTTCCTTGTTGAACCATATTTCCTGTTGAACCATAATTCATATCCTAGTTAAAATACAGAATATTAGTTTTTAGCTTACTTACCCTACTCTTGGGGATGATGACCTTTCGTGATGGGGAGGGGAAGGTGCTCTCATCCTTCTGGTTTAGGATGTATGATTTCGGTGCTGTGTTTTAAAGAAGGTGGGGGACTAAGACCGGTAACAGATGTTGTCCAGTCTCTTAAACAGAACCATGTTATGGTTTGTCTGCTGCCTCATTGTTGGGTGGTGAGGACACTGAGGTCCTGAAGAACCAGAGCCACATATCTGCTGTAACTTGGATGACGGAGAAGGACTGAAAGAAAGCACCTCCAGAAGCTCTGCCCTGGTCCATCTTCCTCTTCTTTGGGAAAAATGGAATCAGGCAGACAGTTGGGAGGCATGTGTTTGTGGAAGGAGGGATCCTGTTTGTTCCTTTGCCTTTGAGTCATTAATCCCAACACCATGATCCTTATTGTGTAAGGGAGAGATTGTGTTGTGTTGTGTTGTTAGGTGCCGTCGAGTCGGTATCTGACTCATAGCGACCCTCATAGGGTTTTCAATGGCTGAGTGCTTCGGGATTGCCTTGGAAGTGGATTGCCAGGCCCTTCTCCCATTTTTGTGGTGCTGGGAATTGAACTTGGGACCTCAGAGACTGCAGCACAGCGCTCTACCCACTGAGCTAAATTCCAGCCCAAGGGAGAGATTAGACTTTCTGAAATAAGTTGGCATTACACTTATTTAGTCTTGGACAAGGATTCCAGCTGCAGATGGTTAGGACTTAACTTCACAGATGTGTGACTTATTCCAACACTAAAAACAGGATGGAGGAAATTAGGGATATTTCTCTCACTTGTTGATCTGATTAACCAAGCTCCTAAATCCTAGATTTTTGAGTATCAGCATTTCCTCCAGACTCTTCTCTGCCCTTTCTCCTCAAATCCTGCTCATCTTTTTTACTACTTCACTTATCCCTTTCCTAGAAGAGCTTGGGTCTGAGTCCTCATTCTCTAGTCCTCTGCTTATGCTACTGGGTGTGGTGGGGGGAAGAGGAGAGTCAAGAGGCCATGTCACAGGTGGCCTCAGGTGCATCTGCCTAGTGAGACCTTAGTGCAGAGTACCTGCTTGTTCCCGTTGGCCTGCATCCCTTTGGAGTACCTGACCTACCCTGCTTTTAGATCTATTATACAACACTTCAAGAATAAACATCTTGGAAGGGAGTGGGGAGTCAGTGAAGAGAATAACCCAAGTCAGCCTATTCCACTCTCCATTGGCTGTGTGTATCAGCAGCACTTCAAGGGCCAACACATGGCATACAAAGATGCAGCCCGTGACATTTTTAAGCTCTTAGAGTAAGGAGGATAGAATAAAGTTAGCTTTTGCTGTGTTCATATGTCTACACCACCTTAGCAGTGATCCAGGGGAACTAGTCTGTCTCTGTTGTAGGTGGAGGCTGATGGTAAATAGTGGTAAAACAGGTAGGCCCAGTCTTCACTTTTCTCCCATGCCCACTTGCTGACGTGAACGCCATGAGTATGTATAACCCTAGAGACTGCCATAGGATGTGGAATTGTCACCAGGAGCCTGAATCTCTGGGTCTCTATCATAGTAAGGACCTGGCTGGTGAGGGGTGCTTGGCCATATCAACAAAGCTGTCTCTAAGTGCTTTTGTTTGCTCATCTGACCCTTACTTGTCTCCTGTCTTTATAATTTCCACCCATCTTTTCCATTTCTGTTTCTCCTCCTCTTTTTTTTTTTTTTTTTTTTTTTTTGGTGCTGAATATTGAACCCAGGCCCTATGTCAGCTAAGCTTGCACTTTGCCACTGAGCTGCACTTCTAGGCACTGTCTCTTCTTCTTATAGTTACCCTGTCTCCACCTGCCTACTTGCCCACACTATTTCTATTCACCTCAAAAGATAAACCTTTTAGAAGCCTGTAGATCACAACAGACTTTATTGCTGATGGAATCAGCTCTACTAAGATCAACTAAGTGGAAGGCACACATTGGCTGATGGAATTGGCTTTCTCAAGGACTCTTTAATCTGTACTTTTTTGTTCAGTGTAGGAAGATTCTTAAAAGAATAAAAGGAAACACTGAAAAATAGAATGAAAACACCCTTAATTCTACTATTGTAACTCAGGTATCTTTTTCCTTAATGTTTTATATTTAAGATTCACTCTGATTTTTTTTAAGCTGTATATTTCTCTGTGCTTCTTCATAAACTGAACTGATTTCTCTCTGTTTTAAAAGAGATGGAAACTACTTGATAGAACAAGGTCAGTCTTTCTGGTTGCTGTCCAGAAGTGAATTGACCCAGTTTCTAAAACTGTCAGCTGTTGTCTGAGAAGTTTTCTGTTAATGGTAGTCTTTGAGGGGTGTGTGTGTGGGGGGGGGGGGTGCGCGCGCGCGCATGCATGTGTTTTGTTTGTTGGTTGGGCCTCTTTTCATTTGTGATCCTTTTACATGCTTTACTTCCACAGTATTTTGGACTAAAATCACTTCTAGCTCATGATCTACTGCTCATTACAGCAAGACCAAGAATTTTTTTTTTTTTTACCTTCCCATTATTTAGTTAGGAAAACTACTGCTTATGTTAACATCAATACTGAGAGCATTCATATAAAAGTACATTATATGGTTTTGAGTATTATACAGCTGTCTGATATTCTTAAATTTTTAAAAGATATACAACCCTTGGATTAAAAATTCTTTTTTTTTTTCAAAAAAACCTTCCAGCCTCCAAAGACAGTCCACAATGAGTATCAACATTGTTTTTAAGCTCTCATATTCAGAGTCCTCGGCTCCGTAAGAGTAAAGAAAAAAAACTATTCATAATATCTATTAAGAACTTTCTATGTGACTTATATTTCCCTCAAAGAAGTTTTAGTCTGGCTTGGCTGTAGAATGACATATGTGAAAACAACATATGGACATTCGGGGTAGGGGATCCATAATTAGTTTTGTGCAGACTGTACTCAAGTTCTGAGGGAATGGAGACTGTGGCATAGTTGGAGCTGGGTGAGGTTCCTCTGGGCAATTTTGCTCAAGAATCTCTGCTTGTTGTTATCTCCTTACGCCAACTTTCTTGTGTTGATACCAGAGTGAACATTTGAATAGAATTGTGATGTTATGCATCTCTGCAAGGCATTGGGACAAACTTTTTAATTAAGTGCTAGGTTTTGTTTTTAAAATGGATCAATACATAAGAAGGAAATAACATGTATAAAGTTCTACTGTAGGACTCAAGAATTCATTAGCTTCTGCTTCTGGAAATTCAGAGACTAGATGTTACTTGCATAATTTCTTCAGTCACTTTTAGATTAGAATTAGATATTTACCTTTCATGTCTTTGAAGCCATGGTTGCCTACCATTTTGTATATGTGGAGATGTTTGGGTGTATTAATTCTGCAAAGTCAGAATTCCAGGATCTCTCCTTGTTATATGTCATTGTTAAATATGTTATTGCTGTGACTGAAAGTGGCATTTTCTGTGGAATCTGTGTCTATAGTGATCTGCAATTACAGTGATACCTGGGCACTCAAATTCCCCTGTGCCCAAACATTTCTGTCCTCCACCTATAATATTTTCTAGAGAGTTCTTGTTCAGGGCTCAACCACTTGCTAGGTACTTGATTACCATGCTAAAACCTTTTTGAGACGCGACACTTACCCCTGACACTTCCAGATGAAACAAAGGTAAGAGTGTTATTTTGCAAGTTGATTTCAAGCAGTAAAGACCTATCCTGGTGCCATGTTCATAATCTTGTGGGGGTGGTTCTACACACACACACACACACACACACACACACACACACACACACACTACATTCATCTTAGCACCCAGAAAATTTCTAGCAATAAAAGTGAAGGAAAGAGGAAAACAGTAAGGATAACAATTGAATTAAAATAAAGAACTTATTACCAACCATGTGAGTGGCATACATGTGTCTGAATTAGCCATTCAGTATGTTGCTGGAACCAGTAAATAGGTTTACATTATTTCTTTTGGGAAAAAAGTACTCAGCACTCAAACTGATCAGTGTTTGACCAGAATTCCAGAATGGATTGTGGTTGAATGCTGAGGTATCACTATATCTCTCCCTGTATTATGATTTATATATTTAAAAAAATCAATGGTGTTACATTCACAGAATAGTAATGTGTGTGTGGTAGGAATTTATCCTTTGAATATATAGTTGCAAAATCATACTTAGCAGTGAAAGATGCTAATATAGGAAATACAGCCTTCCACTTCTCTCTGTCTTAGACCCAGTTAGCAGATGTATCATTCTCTGATAGACAAAGGCTGATTACTAAGATCTGAAGATGGTTGTAGTGGGCTAGTGGGGTATGAGTATTTCTTCCTTTCCATATTGAACATATTCTGTATTGTTAATATGATTTAAAACAATGTATTTTTGTTTTTAAAAGCACTGCAGTTTCAGTTAAACCTCTGATTTTATTTCTCATGGGAAAGTTCAGATAGATAAATCTTTCCTAGATGCAAACTGAAAACAAACACAAATCAGGTGATTATAAGGAACCTTAGCAGGTTTTGTTCTCCTCTCAGATCTTCCCATAAACATCTTTCAAAGGAAGGGCTACAAATCTATTTAAGTGGTTGGAAAGAAACATTTTCTTTTTCTTTTTCTATGATATTTGACAAATTGAGAACCCTGAAACTATGCCATAAACTGTTTTACTCTAAAATGTAATTCAGTTGGATTGGAAATCCTATATAAAGAACCAATAGCATGACTGAAAACACAGACCCTTATTCCATTTGGCAGGAGGGTTAGATTGTTTGATTTATTTGACCCATGGAAAACTGACCTCCTGAATTCCTTGATGGCACACTGCCTCCCAAGGAGCCCTGTGTGACGTTCTACACATGAATCCTTGGCACGGATACAGTCAGGCTTTTAGCCTGTGCTTCCTGTTCACTTTGTTCCTTGGGGGCCGCAGGGGAGGCATTGAGGTCTGGCACATAGTGGTGCTGCTGGCATGCTTGTTTCTTGCCCTATTAAGGAGGTAAGAGTTCAAACTAGAAACTCCCAAGTCATTGGTCTCTTTGGTTTGTTGATCATTAAATCCTCAGTGGGAGAAGGATATGGCAGACCAGTCCTGGAAAAATCCGGAAACAGTCAGCCATTGAAGACTCTATGAGGGTCACTATGAGTTGGACACGACTCCACGCCACCTAACAACAACAACAACAACAAATCCTCAGTACCCAGCCCATAGTAGATGCTCAAAAAATAGTTACTGAATCAAAGAGTGTTCTTGTTCCTGTGATTATGCAGCCTCTATGCATATAGTATCTAGGTCATATCTGGTATGCCCAGACTCTTGATTTGAGTATCTAGACCTGTACTGTCCAACACGGTAGCCAATAACCACGTTAGCTACTTGAATTTAATTAAAATTACATAGAATTAAAAATTTATCCATCAGTTGCACTAGATATTTTCTGGTTCAAGCTTTGACCTCCTTAAAAAGGGCAAGAAAGTAGTTTATGAGCAGTACCAGTGTGTGCCAGACCTCAGTTCCTTTCCCTGCTGCCCAGTAATGCAGCTGAGGGCTCAGTGGTACAAGTGGCTACCACATTGAGTGGCACAGACATAGATCATTACAATCATAGCAGAAGGTTCTACTGGACACAGGACTGCTCTGAGTTTTCCTGAGAACTGGCTGATGAGTTTCTTGTTTGTGTTTACAATGCAGCTGTCTGCTTCAGGAAGTGAGGACTCCAGGAACAAGGAGAATCTTCAAGTCCTGCCTCACATTGTGACATGTCTGATCCCCTGATCCTATCCCTGTACCATGAACAAGGTAAGAGGAACTTTGTGTCAGCATTTGTATTTTCCTTAGGGGGCTATGATTTTTTTTCCTAGGCTCATACATCTTTCCATGGCATGAGGAGTTTGCTTCTCCGGCTGGAAGACTCTGGAGGTTGGAGAGTTATATGATCCCTAGGGATGATGTTTCAGGTTGAAATCACAGGAGCTGGTGGCCATTCCATGGTTATATGGTCCTCAGGATGTACCACTTGAATTTTCCAGAAGACTGAGCAGCTGAAAGATTATTGGTGTAACTGCCCTGGCATGAATGTTGGAAGACTGAGGATCTGGATCCAGACTTATAGAGATGAAATAAATATCATCTCTGCTAGATGTTAGTTTCAGGAACCCTGGGCAAGTGGCACAACTTTTTGGTGCCTCTGCTTCCATATCTTTAAAATGAGAAAACAGTGGTATCTACCTCACAGAGTTGTTCTAAGGATGAAACGCATTAATTTTTGTACCAGTCCTTACTGTCGTGTCCATCTGCAGTACAAGCTCTTGATAAGCATTTCCTGCTCTTGTTTTTGATGTTGGGATGCCATTGTCCCTTAGACATAGTTGCAAGAAAGTCTAAAAAGCATCTGTAATATTTCCATTTGTTCCCTGATTGATTTGATGAGTAGTTATTGATTACCAAATGGGCACTGTGGGGATAAATGATGAATAAAGGTGGGGTCAAGCTTTTAGCAAGTGGCAGACTATTTTATTTTAGGTCTAGATGGTCAATGTGTCTGATGTTCTAATGAGGTATGTACCAGAAGCTCTGTGGGAGCTTGGGTGTTGCTGTGATGCTGAAAGCTATGCCACTGGTATTCCAGATGCCAGCAGGGCCACCCATGGTTGACAAGTTTTAGCCTAGCTTTCAGACCTTGACAGACTGGGGAGAAGGACCTGGAAGACCACTCCTGAAATAATTAGCCATTAAAAACTCTCTGAATAACAGAGAAACACTGTCAAATGTAGGGCCAGAAAGTGAGCCCCCTGAGCTGGAAGACATTCAGAAGAAGACTGGAGGAGAGTTGCCTACTCAAAATAGTAGTTGTTGTTCAGTGCTGTCAAGTCCAGTCTGACTCATAGTGACCCTCATAGGGCTTTCAATGGCTGATTGTTTTGGGATTGCTTAGGGAGTGGACTGCCACATCCAACTCCTGCTTTTGTGGTGCTGGAGATGAAGCACAGGTCCTCAGAGAGTGTGGAACAGTGCTCTACCAACTAAGCTAAACCCCAGGCCCCTCAAAGTAGAGTAGACCTTAATGACAAGGATAGAGTAAAATCCCTGGGACTTTCTTTTGCTGATATGGCATGTTACAGTGGCTTTAACAATAAAAACAAACATAAAAAGATTGTGGGCATGGCACACTGTCTGGGAGTATTACGCACTGTTGTACATAGGGTCACTATGAGTTGGGTATGAGTCAATGGCACCTAACAAACAAAATCATGTTTAGAGAACAGCAAAGAGTTTGGTATGGCTGAAGCAGGGTTTCTCAGCCACACCACCAGATATTTAGATCATATAAATTCTTTGTAGTGAGAGTCTCCCCTCTATATTATAGGATCTTTGATAGCATCCCTTCCTACCCCACCCCCTTCCATTCCATTCATGACCATCAAAAATGTCTCCTAATATCACTCAATGTCCTTGGGCAAAATCACTCCCTGGTTGAGAACTATTGCACTAATGGACGATGGCCAAATAGATGAACTCAGATAGAGGGAAGGGCCAGATCCTGGGAACCACTGAAGAATTTAAAATAGAGGAGAGACATTTCTAGACACTGCAAAAACAGATGTGTTGTTGCATTTTCTATGGGGTGTGGTAGAGTTAGTACTTTTGGGTGATTTGGTCTTGACAGGGTATTATGGAATCCTTAGACTGCAGAAAGCCCATTTAACTTTTTGAGATCACTTTACTAAGGGCCCTCCTCACCCTGGTGGTTTTTCTCAGGCCATTTATTCAGCCTTCCCAAGGGCAGGAAGAACCAGGCACGCTTCGGTGTTTTCAGGATGTTAGAAAAGGCTTCTGTGCATTCCTCTTTTTCTGAGGCTGTGACCACTTTACCCTATCTGAAGGGACAAAAAAAAAAAGCCAAGCAGTTGTGTTTGAGAGATTTTCATTTGGCCAAGTCAAGCCAAAGAGAAAAAAGCCTTGTGCTGAGTGGTTCCCCATTCCCCTCTTTACCATGGATTAAATACTGACCTTTAAGCAGTCTGAGAAGTCAGCTACGTGAATTCTGGAAGGTAGATGGCTGTTCTGTCTCACAATCACAAGTGGAGACAAGGGAGTAGATCTACCATTGCAAACCTTGGCTTCTATTATTTCGAGTTTGGTGTACTGAAAAACTAAGACAACCCTTGGGAGAACCCTGACCAGCGTGCACAGTTTTCTGTGTCAGCCCTGCCCCATGTTTTTCCAGGGCAGCTCAACACCTTGATGTCATGGATTTGCTGTTGCCACACACCTGGGAACCAGACTCCCCAGAAATTTCAAGTGTCTCAGTAGGTGTGTCTGTGCTTGGGGAGTTATGTTCTGCCTGAGTGGCCACTGAGTGCTTTGTTTTATATTATTTTAATTGAAACTAGTGGGTAAGCTTGATGGATAACCACCGTAGGTCAGCATTTTTCTTATGGCTTTCTTGGCATGAAAAAAGAATAACTCACTCTCAGGACAAAACAGCTCTTCTCAGCACAAATAAAACTAGGGAATCATCTCA
Source organism: Pedetes capensis (assembly GCA_007922755.1). NCBI lineage: Eukaryota > Metazoa > Chordata > Mammalia > Rodentia > Pedetidae > Pedetes > Pedetes capensis. The sequence continues at coordinate 72,094 of VMDO01007093.1, read as the reverse complement.
TTGATGAGGTATGTAAGTTAGAGCACTGGAAATATTGTTGGGGCTGTGACTGTCCTAAGTAGATTTATTCCTAGAAAGTTGAAGACATTTGAACTGTACATGCTTCTCTTCATTGGGCACGTGCTATAATACTCTTCTTCTGTCCTAAGCCCCAGCCAGCTGATGGGACATTTAAATTAAGGGGGTGTCAGGATGGAGGTTGGCTGCAGAATCCAGGGTCCTTGATCCTGTGAGGCACCAGGGTGATGCTAGTAACAATTAGGCATTGGCAAGTCTCTTTGGGGTCAATGATGGATGATCCCTTTAGAAAACACAAGAATGCCCCCCATGGCACAAAGGGCCCGACAGTTTGTCTAATTAGTTTAATTACAAGTCAGCCCAACAGCCAGAAAGGTGCCCTCCAGCAGGTAGGGCCTTCATTCCTCACATTCTTGAACTCCTATCTCTGCTAGGGTCTGAGGAAGCCCCAGCTCTGGCCCTCAGGTGGCTGGCATGTTGGAGCATTAGCACTAGCAGGGAAAGCAAGGCATTCCTGGGCAAGAGGCTCAGCATGAATCTGCCCCCAGTTCTGAGGCCAGTGTGCATGGAATATGTCAGTTGGATACCCAGCTTATAAGGTTATATAGAGTAGACACCCTCATACTCATTCACCTTTCTAATAGTGTAAACAGGTTTTAATGGTTGCATAATCTGAGGTTTACTTATTAAAGAAATTATGGACATGGTGACACACACCTGTTATCCTAACACTTAGGAGGTAGAGGCAAGAGGACTGTGAGTTCAAGGCTCGCCTGGGCTACATAGTGAATTTGAGGCCAGCCTGGGTGTTAATAGTGAGATCCTGTCTTAAACAAACAAACAAACAATCCTGGGGCACATAGTTTGCTAGGGCATTCATTCTCCCCACCACTTATGCAGACATGAAGACCATCTTTCCAAATTTGATATGCTCTTCAGCTCCCTTTGCAAGAACTGACTTGCTTATCTTTATGTTGATCAAAAGCTTCCTAATTGGGGTTTACCTTTTGAATTTTGTGGTAAATCTTCCTCTTTTTTCTTAATTCCTTTTAATTTCTGGATTATTATTTCATTGCTGTGCATATATATATATATATATATATATATATCAATGTAAGATTTTTGCTAGTAAGAGGGATTAATGTTTTGGATTTATTTATGTTATTATGCTGTGAAGAGAGAGGGTGTGTGTGTGTGTGTGTGTGTGTGTATGTGTGTGTGTGTTTAATTATAGACAAAGTGGGGATCAAATTGGGATTGTCCAGAGGCAAGCAGGGCAGGATGATGTACATTCAGTGCATACCACCGTGGAAGTTCACAAAGCCACCCTTCCTGGGACAGTGGTCTACTCATGGAAGATCTTTTCCTCTCTAGTAGCAGCCTTGAGATTATGATCCTTCACTCTCTCCCTCATGGTCATTGTTTTCATGAAGATATGTCACATTCTGTTCTCTCCCTTGAACCTATGAGGATTCTCCATCTGATTGTAAAATAATTGATTTTTCTGTTGTTACACAAAATAACCTTCTTCCTCCACCCACAGTGAACGAGAATCTTCAGAGCTGTTCCTTCCTTTGCTATGTTCAAATGAAGCCAGACCTGACCTTTATTGCTTTGGACAAGTGCCGTAAGCATCTGGTGGAGTAGAGTAGAGCCTCTTATCTCTCTTGCTGAGCAGATGCCATTGTTTGCTTAATTATCTGGCCCCCAGAATTTTTTTCTCTGAATATTTTCTAGTGTTTAGCACCCCAACCAATTGCACTGGATCAGAGGCAATTTTACATTTACACTCAGATCAATATCTCTACAGTCAGCCAAAAAGTAAAACTGAGACTTAGTTTCTGCCTTCATTTACAGTTTTTCTTCCTTTGTGCTTCCTTACTAAGAAGCAGTAAAGTCCAGAATTTGTTCTCCTGCTGTCTCCACTCAACACTTGGTGTATACATAGTTTTAACTGATAAAACATCAGCTACTCCAACACATATATACCAAATGCATCTTAAGTGCCACACACTGCATGCAAGAAATAATGAATAAAACAAAGGTCTTTGCCAACTGAAACTTTTTCATTCTGCCATTTCATTTGCCAATGGTGAGGAGAGTCCTCCTCCCATCTAGAGATGTAATATTTAAATATAAACTTAATGTTAAAACTCTTTCCATGTTAAACTTCTTCCCCTAGAAAAGTAAGTTAACAGAGCTACTGGATTCAATAGAAGGAACAAGTGAAAAATAAACATAAAAAAGCTCTTTCCTCCCCTTTCTAGGACACTTTCAATGGTTTTACCAGATACCCAGTCTATATTTAATAAGCCTTGACTATCATTGATCCCTAGCACTGCAAAGTTGGGAGAAGGCCATGGCAATCCACCCTCGAAGCAATCCCAAAACAATTAGCCATTGAAAATCCTGTGGAGGTCACTATGAGTTGGACCCCACTTGATGGTACCTAACAACAACAACAACAACAACAACAACATCGTTTTTCTGAGGGAAGTGGCCAGTCTTGGTGGCTGAATTTAAATAACTACTGTACAATTTTAAAACTAGTAGTATGAAAGAAAATATAAGTAAACATTAAATGATCTTGGAATAAGGAAGGTCTTATTAATTTCTAGTGGCAGAAATTATAAACAATGAATGTTTAAGTATGTGCAACCTCAAAATTTCTTTCCATCAAAAGACATTCTGAAATTGTCTAAAAGACAGAAGATGGGTGGGACAGTATTTATAACAAATGAAAAAGTTAACTTATCTAATTTATTAAGAGTTCTTATTAATACAAACAATAAGATAAAAATTACTACTTTAACAGAAAATGGGCAAAGGGCAGAAAGAGAAGACACATAAAGGAAGAAATATGATCAAATAAGTAACATAAGAAAATGTTCAACCTTAACAATAATCAAAGAAATGCAAATTAAAATGATGAAATGGTATTTTCCACCTGTACAATTAACCAAGGATTCATAAAATATACTCACTGAAGGTGGGATTGGGACTGTCAGGCTTTCAAAGACACACCGAAGAACACATTTCTCAAGGGGACTTAATGTGTATCAAAGCCTAAAATAATGCACACACTTTTTTTTATTAGAAATTTTTAATGTACATCTTAATGTGTTTCATTTTGACATGCTTTTCATTGTGACATTTGCATATATGCATTTTGATACACATTATTCATATAGGTTACCCCTTACCCTTCCCTATGCTTCCCCCCCTCCCACCCTTCCCATCTAAGTTTCCCATCTAAGTCTTCCCTATCTTTTACTTAGTAGTTTTTTTCTATATTTCCTTGGGTTCCAGTTCTGTTTAAGATAAAAACTTTTCCTGTAGTGGTCTTTGTTTTTATCTTGTTAGAACAATTACATGCGATTTCTAGTCCATTTATATTTATATCTCCCCCCCACACTTTTATTATGATTTGACCTTTGAATAGGATTTTTCCTTCTTGTAATTTTGAATCACCTCCCTCATATGAGTGAGAACATGTGTTGTTTCTCTTTCTGAGTTCGTGTTTGTTCACTCAAAATAATTTTCTCTAATTCTATCCATTTTGCTGCGAATGACCTTATTTCATTTTTCTTGATTGCTGAGTAGTATTCCATTGTGTATATATACCATCGTTTTTTTATCCATTCTTCTGTTGAAGGGCATTTTGGTTGATTCCGTATCCTTGCTATTGTGAAAAGCGCTGCATTGAACATGGAGATGCAGGTGTCTCTGGTATGATGACCCATCTCCCTTTGGGTAAATTCCCAATAGATGCACACACCTTTTGACCCAGAAATTTTATTCCTGGAACATTAACTCAAAGAAAATTTCCATGAATCTGTGTAAAAATTTAGCTAAGATGCTCATCACAATATTGTTAAAACAGTAATTTTTCCAAGGTAATAACCACAGTGCAGCCATACAATAAAAATGCCAAGGAGGCATGGAGGAGTATTTGATGACATAAAAAGATGTTCTAGATAAATTGAGAAGAGGGTAAGTTATATAACAACATGTGCAGTTTGATCATTATTTCATTTTTAAGAAAGGTACAAGTCTACACATGCAGAAAAAAGATTGCAGGTGTTCATCAAAATGTTAAGAGGATTCTTTTTGCGTGTATGTTCTAAATTTTCTTTAGAAATGTGCATTTCTTTCATACTTAAAATAATATTTTTAAATAAAAGAGACTAAATTATCTTTAAGATATGAATTTCATTGTAATTTTAAATAAGCATGAGAAAAAGACTAGAAGAACATTGCTCAGAATGTTGATAGTGGTTTTCTTAGAGGGTAAGTATATGGAATACATCTGTTCCTTGTCTTTCTTCCTTTCTCTTTTTTCTGTATTTTCAACTTTCCTGTAAGTATTTGTGTATTTCATTAATGATCATTAGAATGGCAAACATTTAAAAATAAATACTGTTTTATGTTTGAGGTACAACTGCATGAAGATGTTTAGTGGGCAGATAGAGAGAGTGTTTGATCAAACACAGCTTTGTGGACTTAGGAGTTATTCTGTTTGGCATATTACCAGGAAGGAGCTTTAAAATTACTAATGGTTGGATGGAAATAGTAGGTAGAGAAATGACCTAGAGAAAAATGCTGCCCTTTGCTTCATTGGCTCAATTTCTTTTAAGTGGGCACTGCATCCTCTTACTCAGTATTATGTAATTTCTTCATCTAGCTGTCCAAAGACAGTGCTTATCTGTATAAGACTGAGCTAGACCAGTTCTCAAACTGTGGTTTGGGAACCCTTGTTCCTAGAGGGGACAGCTCTGAGACACTTTCACGTGGCCCACTTGCAAAATCAAAGCTATTTTCGTAATAATATTATTTGACTTTTTCCCTCTAGCATACTGTACAGTGTTTCAGGAGGCGACATCACATGCAATGACATCATCCCCAAAGTAGCCCTTAGGATGTGAGCTTCTGTTTCCATGATCCCCAAGTTTCTTAGTTTTAACCTCTAATATGGTAAATACTGATAGAAATAACCCTCATACTCAATAGTTCTTTAGGGTCTTCAATAATTTTTAAGCCTGAGTAAGACAAGAGTTTTCCCCAAGATGTCTGTCAGTTTGCTGCACTGTGGAGGCTGTACATAGGGTCTGCTGTACATAGGATCTGCTGTACATAGGGTCACTATGAGTTGGACTCGACTGGATGGCACCTAACAACAACAACAACAACAACAACAAGACAAGAGTTTGAGAAACAGTGAGCTGGATTGTGCATGTGCCTGTATGTGGCAAGGTGGACTCTAACAAGAAGATGGACTCTGAGCCTTGAGCACTGAGTCATCACTTCTGTTCACATCTTTTACATCCTTAACAAATAATTACTTTTAGTTCTTCTATAAACTTCATTTTTATAGATTTTGGGAGGCTGAAAGGAATATTGTTAGCTCAAGGCCAGTATAGCACCTGTGTAACAGATAAATCCCGTTCTGTTGAATGCAGGATATATGAAAATGGTGATGTTAGATCTCCAGACCATGTCTCCACATGCATCACACTGGGAAATTCAGTGAAGTTTTGGGAAGATCAACAGGAATATAATTCCTTTCTAAGAGGTGTGGGAGTGCAAATTTAAAATAACAATTGACCATGTAATCAGTAGATGGCTGATTAGCAGAAGGAGATAGAACATAATTTTTAAAAACTTAACTGAATATGTTTAGGTAAGGCTCATTTGTCTTTAAAAGTGTGCATGCATACAATTTGTGTATTATATATATATTATATAATATGTATATGTGTTATGCCTGCAGCCATACCACTGTGGCTTCAGATCTTGGAAGCTAAGCAGGGTCAGGCCTGCTTAGTACTTGGGTAGGAGACTGCCTGTGAACACCAGGTGCTGTAGGCGTGGGAGAAGGACCTGGCAGCCCACTCCCCCCTAAAAATCAGCCATTGAAAACCCCATGAATAGCAGAGAAGCACAATAGTGTTTCACCTGTTGTACATAGGGTAGTCACTATGAATCGGACACCAATTTGATGGCACCTAATGACAACAACATATGTAATATGTGTACATTTTGGAGAATTGCTCCCTAATTTTTGTAGAATCATCTCTTTACACTGTCATTTTGACTGTGGAAGCAACATTAACACTTCTGTTTCAGGCCCAAGGCTTCTCTTTTATACTTAACAAGATGGTCACTCCTTGGGGGCGTGGCTCACATCCAGATCTCAGCATGTGATGGAGCAGTGGTTGGTGCCTCCTCTAAGTCTTTAGGGTTCAGCGTGAACTATTCTGTGCAGAGAATTTGAGCTTCAGACGAGAAATTATGCCAGAGAATCTCGACATAAGCTCCAATCCTGAGATGCTGTGCGCCCATGTCAGGTGGACCAAATAAAGCTTTTAGAGAGGCAATCACATGGCCTGACTTAGGAGCTCTCAGCCTTGTAGGAAATGTGAAGAATCCTGACAGACAGGAAGTTAAGGCTTCAGATTCGAAAAGCTGGACTTTGGGTTTGTTTTAAAACCATCACAGCTCCAGAAAAGAGAAAGGATGTTTTGACATGGCCATAATATAATTGCAAATCTGAGAGGCCTCATGGTGACTCATAAGCTCCTTGAAATGTGGCTTCAGCTGCTGTCCAGGTAGGTCTTCCTTGAATAAAGAGGGAGCTTCATTCCACTTTGTTCTTTTTAGTGACATTTTCACACACCTTGTGATGGTTGGTTTTGGAGTCTTGTTCTCTTTATTTCTTGAAGATTTAAAGAGGAGTCCCTAGGACTTTCTTGTTTAAAACAGGCTTTGCCCCCTTTCAAACCGATGAATTCCCTGTGCCAGCTTTCATGTGGAGCTTTAACAGAATGTTGACTAAACTGGTAGGTTCTTATTCTGCATCCCTGTTCTGAACTGTGACCACACATTCCTGCAGCATAAGTAGAGAGGTCTTGATGTGTGTTGCTGCCTCTTTTTTTTAAATGACAATGTATTCTTTTATATTAGTATTTTAATTATACATATTTATGGGGTATAGAATAATTCAGTTCTCATGTACAGTGTACAGTTATTAACACAAGGTTGTTGACATTTTCATCTCCTTAAACATTATACAAAAACTTTTTGGTTAACATGTATCTCATTCTTTGAGACTGGTGGCTACTGGTTTCTGAAACAAAGAAGCCAGTATGTCCTGTCCTTTGGGCATCAAGCATAGGAATGTTCCTACCTTCCTTCCAGATATCCTCAACTCTGCCTTTCTCCTTTCAATTAATATGCCTTAATGGTTACAATTAAGTTAGGTCTTATTTAGCTAATTGGTAATTGGAAACATGATTATTTAGTCGCTTAGTTAATCCTGGCTTGTCCATCTTTAGAGTATTAATACTGGCTCAATTTGCCTGATTTTAGAAATGGATCATCTCAAACAGTAGGATTGCCATGTATGAAAGGAAAGCATAGCAGAGAGATTGCTTCCAATACAGTTTATTAATTTGAGTACTTATTACTTTAGATTGACTTTTTTCTCCCTTTTTGTGATGTGAGGTCTTACAAGGTATAGCTGTTTGCTGGTATTCTTCTTGTTGTCTTTTGCCTCTGTAAAATAAGCTTGACTTTTTTCTTTTTCTTTTTCTTTTATTTTTACACAAAATTCTGTATGATTTCAGAGAATACTGTGCTTTTGAGAACAGGTACTATGTTGGCGTCAGTTTTAAAAATCTTATTGTATGATAAAATTAATAAATGTGTTTGATGCAAAAGGAGAGATGCCTATTTAGAATATATAAAATCATATAATTTGCAAAAATTCTTCAGTTAATATGTAGAAGATACATCTCTAGCATCACACAAATGCCAATTTATATAAAAGAAAATATTTAAATTTGAGTAATCATAGCTTATATGTTCTTCCGGTTGGCTTATTTGGTATTCTTTCCTTTTTATGGAATAGTGTTGTAACTTCTTACTACCCTTAGACTTGTAATACAGTGGCATTATCTTGAAAGGCTAGAGTCAATTAGATATAAATATAAGCAATTAATTAAGACATCCAGCCCTAGCCGTAGAGGTAAAGTGTCATCACATGTCATAGAGATCAAGAAGCACCTGTTAATTAGAACAGTAGGAAAACTGCAGTGAGTTATGAAAAAGAAAGTATTGGATGAAATTAGCAATATATGCATCTCATGTTACTTCTTAAACCCAACCCATAAACAAATTGTTGTGACAGCTCTAGGCTGGGATTATGGGATTTTGGATGAGGTCTGATTATTGCTAAAAATAGACACGTGTATTGAAGATCAGAAAAGGAATATTAAACATTTGAAATTTTGTGAAAGACTGATGCTGTTTCATTGTAATAATTTCCCCAGCGGCACATTAGTAATGCTGCTAAATACAGACTTTAATAGACTTTAATAATGTGTACTTTAGAGGCCTGATACACAAAGGGATAATGTATAAAACATTCATTATGGAAAATTGCTACCTTTTTTTATTTAATAAGAAATCTGTTGAACAAAACCACTGCACTGCCTATGGCATTGTGCTCCTGGATATTAGTAGGCTGAAGAATAATTGCCACCTTCTTTTACATTTTTTCACCTATTCTAATCAAGTTGCAATCATATTTACTTATGTGTTCCATGAATGAAAATAGGGATTAGAAAAAGTACATACATTGGATGAACTCTTATTCAAATGGTGGCTCAGCCTTTCATTACCTATGTAATCCAGAGCAAGTTGCTTAACATCCAACTGTTTCTTCAATTTGCAAGCTGAGGATTGTTCTATGTATCTCACAAGGTTGTGGGAGGAATCAGTTAAATGTTGACACAGTGAAGGCTCTGCATAATAGACACTCAATAAGTGCTTCCTATTATGATTACTTTCTACATGTTTCTCTTTATATCACTTGTTCCTATGGACAATTGTCATGGAGGAACAGGAAGGGGTCGAGAGGAAGAAAAAGCAATTAAAAAGAAGGCTTGGTAAGCAGCTCTGTACCCAAGCCTTGCACTAGATTTCAGTGTGATTTTAATGTGCTGAGAGCCAGGCTGCTGAAAAAAAGAGGAGTAAGAAGCAGATGCTCTTAGAAGAACGGGGGGCATTTATCTCTTTTAATGAGATAACATCATTAGAGTGACAAAGTGCAGCGAATCAATACTTGAAATGGACTGGTGCTATCTGCCGAAAGTGTACTGATTGTTACACTTCACAGCCTTAGAATCTGCTGAATCACGAATTCTGTCTTATCTGTTATTAGAGCCACTGGCTTTGATCTCACATAATAGATCCACACCTTGGGAATCTCCAGAGTAGTGGGAAAACAGACTAATTGGATAAATAAGAAAAATCCGAGGTGATTTATAAGCTGCCCTGTAATCAAGCAACCTTAGAGAAAGGAGGTTGGGCTTTTTTCTCCCCCTTCCACTTTAAATGGCTGCACATCTTGACTTCCTTAACCTCTATCCATCCTCCTCACTCTGTCTGCTTCTTGGTGTAATGTCAGAAACACTAATCATGTCAGAGTGTGACACTGACAGCCCTGACATTCACAACAAAGAGAGAAGAGAGAGAAAGGAAGAGAGATGGGGGAGGGGGAAGGTGAGGAAAACAGCAGGAGAAGGATTTTTTTATTGCAAATAAAATCCATAGCTGCAGAAACACCAACATCATTCTGGACATATCACATCCAAGGAAAATCAAGGGAGGAAAGCTCAGGGTGAATTCTGATGGAAATTAAAATTGGGCCAGGAGAAGTTTGCACCACTATTTTTTCCCTCTTCTTTTAGATTTCAGTTCATAACTTAGAATTACTATGGCTATGATTTCTTCCCATCAAGAAAAAAAAAGGAAGGCATTTAAACTTCTCCCCATCCCCCACACCATTACCCATTTTTCTCTTTGAAGTAAGCAGGAAGTGTGTGCTCTCTGAGGTTTTCCATTTTATTACCATATTTCCATAGTTTAATATGAACAATAGCCACTTCAGAAAAGAAGTCATTGGTGAGCAGGGTTTTTTGGCAGAGCCGAATAGGAACAGTGTCATCCTCAGGTGCCTTACCCTTGGACTCCCCAGCGCCTGCTCATGGCTGCTGAATGCAGGAAGTGCTGAGGTTACAACTCCCTAACAGTTGCAACTGGGCTTCCCAATACCTTGCGGTTCACCTCCCCCACAGGGGCTTTCTCCATTATGGCTGTTCTGTTGAGTGGTCTCCAGTCTCCCTCTCAGATCTTCTGTGACCTGGAAACCTTCCGCCAGCTCACATGTGTTACCAATCCACAGATGCTATGATCTAAATGGAGCTCTAAGCTCCAGCGGAATCATCCTAGCTTTTCTATAAACAGAGAATCCAGCAGCCAGCTCAGCTTTTGAGGGATTTTGAATTACAACTTTATCTTAGCTAGGATCTGTCCTTTTCCTTTTTCTTCATGCAAGAAAAAAAATTTAGTAGAATATGAATATGTAGTTTGTGTTAGTTATCTTGTCATTAAGGGATATCATTTTTTATCTATAGTTGGGGGAGAAGGTATTATATACAGAGTAACTTCTCTTCGGACTGATTTAAAATTATATTGATGTGACCTCATTCTACAGCATTCTTATTGTTAATATCTAAGTAAAACTTTACATATTTGGGCTACTTGGAAGAAATGCTCCTGAATTTACAAAAAATTAAAATTAAAATTAAGTGAATGTAGCTTATTTAAAAGTCTTGAGGAAATTGTACTTCTACTGGTGGTAGAAGAGAGTAAATCTGTACCCTATGGAAGAATATATGTTCCCATGAACTCAGATTGTCTCTGAAATTTCTATTTATCATAACATTTTATATGGTTATTATTTATGTTGTTCTCTGTGGTATGTCCACATTTGTAACTTAAAATTACTTGCCAGTTAAATGGCTTAATTAAATCCTATATTAGGTAATAGTAGCTACTATAACAAATTGTTGTTGTTGTTGTTGTTGTTGTTGTTAGGTGCCATCGAGTTGGTATCCGACTCATAGCGACCCTACGTACAACAGGCAAAACGCTATTGTCAGTGATTCTCTGCTGTTCATAGAGTTTTCAATGGCGGATTGATTTTTGGGAGTGGGTTGCCAGGTCCTTCTCCCACTATAACAAACAGGCTCTCAAAAATTTGGTATTTTGACACAGTGTTTCCTGTCTTGTTCAAGTATCAATCCAGGAAGCTGTTTCCCAACAGTGAAGTGCTTTTGTTCAGAAGTGATTCTGGAATCCTAAACTCAGGCTCCTTCCTTCCTCTGTGTTAGTCTATTCACGCTGCTGTAACAAAGTACCACAGATGGTGTGACTTGAATAGAAGTAAGTGTATGTCGTTAGTTCTGGAGATTAGAAGCTTGAGATCAAGGTGTGGGCAAGGTTGATTTCTTGTAAGGGTCATGAGGGAGGGCTCTCTTCCAGGCCTCTCTGCTTGGTTAGAAGATGGGTGCTTTCACCCTGGGCCTACATATCATCTTCCCTCTTCTCCTTCCTGTGTTCAGATTTCTCTTTTTATAAGGATACCAATCATATTAGATGAATGGCCCACTTTATTCCAGTATGAGCTCATCTTACCTAATTATACTTGTAATAGTCCTATTTTCAAATACGGCCACATTCTGAGGTCCTGGGTTTAGGACCTCAACATACGAACTTGGGGTAGGGGAGACTTAATTCAATCTATCAAACATCTTTGAGACGTATAATTGTCTGCACCTAGCTGGCGGAAGGGAAAGAGCATGAAAAAAGGGCCCCCCAATTCTTAATCCCAGCAGCCCTGAGGTAAGGCAGCATCTTTTCTCTACTTCCTTTGGTGAGATCTGGTCCCATGGCTCTACCTAAATGCAAGGCAACCTGGGAAATGTAGTGTAGACCCCAGCTGAACAGCAGTTGTCCCAGATGGCAGCAGACACAAAACTGTACACATAAGCCACCCCATCTTTCTAGGAAGATGTGTCTGGTGTCTCCTGTACTACTTTGCTCCTGAGCACACCCATCGGAGAGCACTCAAAGAGGGCAAAAGACCATCCAACTTTGAGAATCCCATTCCTACGTGGCTAGGAATGCTTTTCAATAAACACTCCAAATATTTATATGTGAATGAATGTCTGTGGTTGCTTACTGTTCTGTTTTCTTAAGAACCTAATATATTCTCAAAAGAATTTTATTTACACTACTAATAGGCACTTTTTCTCATTATGAGGCTTTACTACACCCTGCCAAAAATTTAGCTAGTGGTTAAGACTAATTTCCTGTAGTACAGTAACTTTTTTGTTACATACTCTATTATTACTGAAAAATGATATAGATCCGGAAGGGAAAAAAAGGATATTGTGAGTGCAGAGGACAATTATGTAACCTTCTGTGCATATCTCAAATGGCTAGACTTTAGTATTTAATTATAAAAGTCGTGTCTCTCCTGCCAGGTTAGTCATTATTTCAAAAGTTGAACGTGGGTTTTGTAAGTGACGAAGTAATTGCTTTGTATGTTCCTTTTCAATTACAGTAAGAAGTCATGAATTCTCTACATTTAGAACTGCTAAACATTATTTCGATCTGCCTATTGAATAGATTTATTCTAAAAAAAAAGGTGGGGGACTTGGGAAAAAAATTTCACTGCAAATTTTTGACTTCTTAAAGTAATTTGTAAGAAATTTCTTATGAATAAAAGAGAGTGATAGCAATTTGAAAAGGATAAGTAGGTGCAGTTTGAAAACTTGGTAGGTAGTGTGAAAATACATTAATACTGAACCATAATATTTAAGATTTTAGTTGTGAAGTTTCATGTCAAGAAACCATTATCTTGCTGTTTTATTGCTCTGTTACATTCAAACACAATCCAACGACTTAAAACTCATCAGTGTGACTATAGATTTAAAAACCTGAGGATAGAGAAGGTTGAAAGATGAAGCTTGCCCTTTGTAGGTGTTTGATAAGCAATTATTATTTTAAGTGTTAAACGTAATTGAGTACCTGGTATTTGCCAGATACCATCTTCCCTCCTGTACTATAGACTGTGTAATTGTTGCTAATTTTCATGTCAATTTGCAAGTTTAGATAGTATTACTCCTACTTTTCAGCTGAGGGGTCCCAGAGACCCTTAAGTAAAGAGCCCAATATCACAGTCTAAATAAAAAAGATACAATGTTTGAATTTGGAGCTTATTAACTCCAAAACCCATGCACATTTCTATTCTGTCACACTGCCTTCTAAGGAGAGTATTTGTTGAACTGAATTTGAAATATATGGAATGAATTTTCTACAAGCTAAATGAAAATGCAAGATCCCAGAATGTTTTAGTTCTTGAAAGAACAAGCCATTTACACATGAACAGATTGATGGAGTGGTTGGAAATTAGTTCCATTTAATCATTAAAGCAGTTCTCTAGGACTTTGACTTGCTGACACTTTAGTAACCTACTGCTTCATAAACAAATGAGCAGTCATTGATTCAGAATACTTCTTAAACATCCATGATGTGACTGAATTAGAGTTCTTTGGATTCTAGTTAGAGTTCTGTAAAAATGGGCTTCTAACATACGCTTTCACATTTACTCCCTTTCTGCATCTGTGTATGTTAAGCAGGTTTTACTGATTTGCCAGGTATACACAGCCTAAGCCATGGGTTGGCCCTGGTATGATGGCAAGATAAAGAAAACCTAGAAAACCTTATGAATAGCAGAGAAGCACTGACAATAGTGCCTCTATAAATAGAAGCACAATGTTGGGGAGTGTTCCATCTGTTGTACATAGGGTCACTATGAGTCGGTTCCCCCCCTTCAGCACCTAATAACAACAACCAATTTTCCAGGGAGAAGCTCAGCTACAACCCTAAGATAAAACAAAAGTGTATTCCTCTCAAAACATTCACCTTTTCACCCTCCCTGGCAACATGATGAGCCTGACTTATGATTTTGAGTTGTTGGGCATCCATATAATTTTCAGTTTCAGCCAGGTTACTCTGCTCATGATTTCTTCTGAATGACTGCACCTAAGTCAAGTTTGAAACTTGGTGTCTCTATATGTAAAATATAGCAGCAAGATTAGATCTGAGTTGTTTGGTGTCTCAGTATGGGTCAGCTTCAGGGAGTGTATATAAAGTGCTAGAAAGTGAATAGAGTATCTGCTGTGCACATGCAATTGTCTGGAAAGAGAATGGTTCATAGGTCATATCAGTTTCTCCAAGGGTCTTCTGCACACAAAGAAACCAATAAGGCAGATTGTTTCTGAAGTCTGCAGGGACTTTAGCATTCTTGTTATCCATAAATTTTGTTATGCACAGATTCATAGGCCCCATAGATGAGGAAATGAATGCATTTGATCTCCTTTCTGCAATATGATATGTAAGGGAAACTTGGAGTATCTTTATTATAGACAACTGTTTCTCTCATCTCTAAAATGAGTGTTCTGTATAGTAGATGTTCAATAAATATTTGTGGATGGTGAAGAAATTCTGTTATTAACAGAAGAGCTGATAGTAAATCAGAAGTGAGTCACATTTTGGTGATGAATGAACATTTTTTTCTGGCTTGAACATTTCTTATAGTTATCTGCAGTGGTAGTTAAAAGTCATTTAAGAGCCTGGTGCATTGGCACATGCCTGTAATCCCAGTTACTTAGGCAGGAAAATCACATAATTAAGGCCAGACGCAGCCTGTGTCACTTAAAAAAAAAAAAAATTTAAAAATGGGTTGAGACTGCAGCCCAGTGGTAGAGCACTTGCAAAGTATGTGCAAGACCCTGGGTTCAACCCCCAAATACTACCCAAAAAAAAACCCATTTAAAATAGCATTTTCTTTCTGAGAATCTCAGACATTGGAATGTTGGTGCCTAAAAATTGCTCAGTATTAATAGATCAGTTTCTACCCTGTAGAAGTGAAAGCCTCCAAAGTAAAGTGTTGCACTTCTAGTTCTTTGGCTGGCATACCCACAGAGTGGTGGGCATACCATCCTGCCTAAGAGCCCTGTCATATGTCATGCTCAGCAGACTAGCCAACTTGAAGCTAGAGTCCTGTCACTCAACAAGTGGACAGATCAAAGAATAAAGCACTCTAGCACCTCCCTCTTTTGATAGGAAAAGAAAAAGAATTAAGTAGCATTTCTTGTCCCACTGTTCAGTTTGAAGCTAAGGGAAGCCCACTCTTAAGGTGTGACTTGTGTATTCACTATACGGAAGCATTCTACTCCTCTCCAGAAAATCCCACTTCAGTTAAAACAAAGACAATTTTCTTGGAAGCTTAGATGGGCCTTTAAAAGAATCAATATTTGCCCACATTAATGCAATTTCTGGAGAGAAGTAATATTTTTTTTTGTTCTTAGAGTTTAAAATTTTGCTTATGACTTAGTATAAATGCCTACCTGTGTGCTTTGCAACCATTTCCTCTCTCAACTTCTGTTTAAAATCTAAGCATTTGGTTCTATTTCCTTAGGAGGTTTTGCAATCATGGTAGGCCACAATAAAATCATTTGTCTTCAAAATTGCTATGAATAATCACTGTTAAGGTTATTCTCTAAGCTAGGCACAGTGGCACATGCCTGTAATCCCAGTGACTCAGGATGCTGAGGCAGGCCAATCACAAGTTTGAGGTCAGAGGCAGCCTGTGCAATTTAGGAACACTTTATCTCAAAATAAAAAAGTTAAGGGAGTTAGGGATGTGGCTCAGTTGTGGAGCATTTGCCTACATGTAGGAGGCCCTGGGTTCAATACCTGAGTACTGGGGAAAAAAATACAGAGAGAAGAGAAAAAGAAAAAAAGAGAGAAAGAAGAGTTATTCTTAAGATTAAGCCCACAATTCAAAATCAAGAGACCAAATATTCAGAACTGGACTTTAGAAACTGTTGTTATTTTATTGATTGATCAATGCTGAAAACAAGTACTTAAAAAGCACTGTTTGTTTGTTTTTTAATTTGAGGAATACCAATCCTTACTATAGCTATTTAATATGAATCTCTCATTATTATAAATCATTTTCTAGATTTGTCTGAGCTAGATTGGTCATTTGAAGTAACTATTAAATTTTTCAGTAGGACTAGTAAAAATAATATAAAATATTAACTATATGCCTTTGACTCAGTTTATTAGAATAAGTTTACAAATTATCAGTGTCTCTTTTTTGGTCATGAGTGAGAGTGTACACAGTATGACATGTGGTTTTGGGCCATCTGCATTTATGTATGTATTCTTAATAGATATAAATAAGTCAATGTCCAGGTACCAAATAATGAGCACCCTCAAAATCCAAATGTCAAAGAACAGTAGCAGAAAATATCATTTGAAAGTAAAACTATTGCCTATCAACACAAAATGCCTAAAATTAGTTACATACAAAATTCCCACAGGTTAATCCACACTTAGACTAATCCATATGTAGCTGTTGATACCGAACCAGAAAAAAAAAGTCCAAATGCATGTAGATAATGTAAAGCTTAACATTTTATGGCATGTTAATACCAGAAGCAAATAACTGGCTTCCTATCTTTGTGACAGCCACCAGAAAGAGTTGGGGAGCCTGAAAATATAGCTAACCATCAGCTATTACCCCAACCCACCACTACTGGGCTGCACCTTCTAAACTTAGTATTTTCTCCCACAGTTAGACCTCTGACCTCAGCATCCGGGAACTTGGGCTCAGCAGGAAGCTTACCTGTACTTCTAATATATGACCTCAGCAGAGGCCCTCTGCCTCCTCAGCACTACAGTGTAAAAGAGTAATACTTCAAAGATGGGTTGTGAAAATGCATAGATAGATCCTGAGCCATACATAATAGGTGTTCAGTACATGTTTTAATTAAAAAAGAATCTGACTACAACATTCTACTCTTCTGGGAGGTTCTATTTCTCAGTATAAATTGAGTAGTGACATTCTAATTTATCTGTCAATATGGCTATTATTAGTTTTGGTGGAAGGACCATGTCTATGTGAACACTTCAAAGCTGAAGCCTCAGTGGACCTGGCCTCTTGGTACCCACTGGTTTGCAGTTGTAGATGACCCCTCCTCCCCTAGAAGAGACCATGTAGAACCCTCAGCTTGCCCCTGTTTCAAAACTACACTACACAATGACAGTTAGTCCTTGTCAGGATTTTGTACATTGGCCTGAAAGTTGAGTGTTGTATTCTTTTTTTATAGAGCAACTAAATGTATGTATGTTCTGTAGCAAATGAGAGAAGTATGAATCCCACTCACCATGTAGTTTTCAGATGTTGTTAACTGGGTTTATTTTTACTTTGACAGATACTTCCGTTTAGGGGGTGCTTTCCACAGACAGATTCTATTGTGCAATAGAAAATTTGGTAAATGTTGCCTCTAGGTTTCCTCCAGATCTCTCAGGTGACCACACCCAAGCCTCAGTACTGCCATATTCTCCATAAGAAACCTGAGTTATTACTTTAGTAAATGATCTTAGTTTCCCTCAGGAGCTTTTTGTTGGCAGAATATGTGATTGTATTTAATTAATTAATTAATTGGAATAGGACAGTGTTCTTAATATAAGGGAAGACCAGCTATGTATATGCAACTAACTTAAAAGTAGGATAATTGTGTTTGTCCATTACTTTGATTTCACACTGAATCAGTTCCATGAAGTCAGCATGTCCTTAATGGTTAGGAGTTTGCACCCTGGCAGTTATCCAGACCTGAATTCAAATCCCTACTCTGACACTGAAGTCCTTAATCTTTTCCTAACCCTGTCCTCTAAAATGCTGATAGAAATATCTACCTCCCAGGGCTCTTTTAGGGGCTGGGATTTAGCTCAGTTGGTAGAGGGACACTCTGCAGTCTCTGAGGTCCCAGGTTTGATTCCCAACACCACAAATAATGGGAGAAGTATGTGGCTGTCCACCCCTGAGGCAATCTTGAAGCAATTAGCCATTGAAAAACCCTATGAAGGTTGCTTTGAGTCAGACATGACTCAATAGCACCTACCAACCAACCAAGGGCTCTTCCGGGACGTTAGATTATGCACATAAAGCACTTAACACTCAACACCTGGTGAAAGCACTTGGTAAATTAGCCCTTGTGATAGGAATGGGGCTGGGGCACAGTGAGGACAGAGTTCTTGAAAATAAACTTTTCAATTTCAATGTAATAAGCACTTGGGATTTCACATTTGCCTCCCAGTCTACTTCATAATAACCTTGAAAAGGGACTGAGTAATTCGGGCCACATTTGATACATTGTATTTTAAGCTCCTAGTAAGAATATCACCTGGAAATATTGATAACTAATTTTAACTTCTTATAGCCACTGCACTAAAGAGCTACTGTTAATAGATAGCAAAGTACATCTTGAGAATGACTCCAATAGTTACAGAAACTGGTTATATTTAGAGGTTGGGAAGCACTTCAAGGTGTCTAGAAAATGTTGTGAATGGAAGCTACTCTGTTGGTTATGGCTCTAGTATTGTAGGAGTGGTTTGACTTAGGTCTGAATTTAGTTTTGTTTCCTAGGAAGAAAAAGTTTTGTGTCTCCCTTTTGTGTCTTTTGAATTAATTCCAGGGGCTAAGACTGTCATGAGTTCAGTAGCTGAATTAACAGGCAAATAAGAACTGCTAGCTCATCCTTAGGATTACATCCATGTTCTAACATGGAAGTAGGTTAGAAAAGACACTATTACAGTACTGTTTTCCTTTCTACTCTAAATATGGTAGAGGGTCAGTTTTCTCTATGAATGCATATGCTGCCAGAAAAAAAAAGGCCATTAACATATTGTGATTAAATGGGGCAGGGAAGGGATTCTTATTCTGTGTTGCTGTTCAGGTACCAGTAAAACATGAAAGATTTTTCCAAATTGACTATCAGAGTGAATAAGAATCAAATGCATTTTTGTAATTGTCATAAAAATGATGTCCTGTCTGCATTTTTAATTGAGCCAATTGCACAGAGTTAGATACAGACTTTGGTGTCTGGGAGTTTAGAGTATAAAACAGAAGGTACTAATGTTTATGGACATAAAGATAAATTCATTTTACTATTTATAAACATGATTGGTTCTATGTCATGCCTTTCCCACTTTCTTCAACGCAGGTAACCTATCATCAGATATCATTTCATCCATGGGATTTTTTATTTAAATAACTTGGTTCTTTTCTTGGCTATGAAAGTAGCACATGTTTATTTTAGAGAAACTTGTTGTTGTTAGGTGCCGTCGAGTTGTGTCCAACTCATAGCAACCCTCATAGGGTTTTCAATGGCAGATTGTTTCAGGATTGCCTTGGGAGTGGGTTGCCATGTCCTTCTCCCATTTTTGCGGTGCTGGGAATTGAACTCAGGACCTCAGAGACTGCAGAGCAGCGCTCTACCAACTGAGCTAAATCCCAGCCCTTAGAGAACTAGAAAATGAAAAATAAAGAAAAAACAATGATCACATGTAATTCTACCACCTGGAGGAAATTGGGTGTTATATTTTTGTGGCATGTTTAATATATCTTTTAAAATATGTATTTACGTAATTGAGATCTATTTATGCAGTTTTATCGTGTGCTCTTTTCATAATTTATCTTTACACATTATTAAGAATTTTTGAGAATACCATTTTCATGGTTATTATTAGTCTAATTTAAAAGTTAGGAGTCCAGGTTTTGGTCCCCTGTACTAGTCATTTAATGCACAAAAAGTCAAAGAATCATTCTGAGTGTTCACCAGCTCATCCAGACCTGTTTCCGATAAAGAACCATTGTTCACCTAAAGTGGAAGCTCAGCCAGCTCTGCATATTTCCTCAGGCTGGGTGGCTGTTTCGTGTCTATCTTCCCCTATTGACTTATCAGGCTCCATGCACACATGCACATTTGTCTATAGCACTCTTCCTGATATGCAGCCACAGTATGGGTTTTGGAAAACTGCCCAGCTACATACCATTCATACTGCTGACATTCAGCCTCTGGTAGCTAATCAGGTACTTTTAACTCCTTCAGTCTCTAAAGAACTCATCCTGTAGTACAACTGACCCAGAGCCAAGGCACTTGCTAATTCTCTGGGTGTTTATGTTCATGCACACAAATGAAAGGAAACACAATGGCCCAAATGCTGTGAAAGGTCACTTGCAAAAGTCATTAACCTTCTGTTTGCCACCCCCTTAGCCATACCATAAGGAACTGCTTGTCTCCTTCAAGATTAAGGTGATGTTTTCTGAAGAACCTTGGCAGCAGGTAGAGTCTGAGGGGACTTCCAGGGAGTGACAGAGACTATCCTCAGCCTTGTCCAGCACAGACATGCCCCCTGGATAGGGGCTTATTCCTTGTGTTAGAAAGAGTTACCTCTTCATCCTAGAAGCCATTTCCCATAGAAAACTTCATCTGGTCTTCCGCTTCCCCCCAGGAATCTGGCTTTCTTACCACTTCTATATCTTATGGAGAATGGACATCAGAGCCCAAAGTCTAGATTGGGTGAGTGGTGGACGAGAGGACAGAGAGTAGTGGGATTGCATAAGAATATTTGGATGAGATCCAAAATCCTTCTGTTATCTCTCCTAACACCGTTTTTCCTCTAGCATCAATTTCTCCTTTATATTAAACAGCATTCCTTGTATACAGGAATCTAAAGAGAAAATATATACAATAATAGTATACCAGGAAGGAGGAGCCTAAATGAAGAGAAAGTGTTAAATGACATTCATTCTATTTACAGATATCTCCACTGAGCAATAGTTAATCAGATTTCTTACCTGGCACTTTCTAAAACGATACCATTGTCTTGTGCGCTATTTCAGCAGTTCCAGGAATATCTTGCCTGTGGGTCAGGGTAGTTGGTTTCATATAAACAACTCACAAGAGCCTGTTATAACTTCAGAAAGGTAGGCACGAAGAAAAGAAATAGCTGTATAACTTATATGGGCAAAAATAAAATTGGCAGCATTCCACGAGTGTCTCACAGACGCTGAAAGAAGACATCCTCTGCCACCTTTTGTGGTTAAGGATGTTTGTTTCTTTTCAGTCCACCCTGAATTTAGTCTCTTCATCATCTAAGGCACCTTTGAAACTCCCGTGGTAGACCAGGAGGTACATGCCTAATTGCTTCATGGATGATGTGAAGTCTTGGAATGAAATCCAGCCGTCACTCATTAAGGAGCTCGGCTTATTAAATCTTGACAGCTAACAGAACTCAATCAAACATCTTTGATTATAGGCAACTCACAGCAGGTTGGGAAGAATGGTGAAGTAGAATGGAGTTGCCCCAGTAACATCAGTTTCAAACGCTTGAACTTCTATTGAAATCTTAGGATGCAGAAAATGGATTTGCCAAGTGCTTTTCCTGCTTTCATTGATAGCAATATTGTTGTTTTTAGTTGTTGAGTCATGTCTGACTCATAGTAACCCTCATAGAGTTTTCAATGGCTGATTGTTTCAGGATTGTTTCGCGAGTGGGCTGCCACGTCCTTCTCCTATGTTTGCAGTTCTGTGGATCGAACCCAGGGCCTCAGAGAGTGCAGAGCGGCACTCAATACCAACTGAGCTAAACCCCAGCCCACTGATGGCAATAGGAACAAATAAGTGGCCGTTTTCTTAACTGGAATACTGCTCACGGTTGTTGACAAGAATAATCAATTCTTGTTAAAACTTCTTATCTTGCCAAATCTATGCTAGATAATAAGGGATCTGTATGTTATTAAGTACGTGAGAACTTCATAGATCATACTTCTGATAGTAGGAATTTATAGTCAATCAACAATTTATAGTATGGACACAAACTCAACAAATATCTATTGCAAAATTAGGGTAAATATAAACACAAATTCAGTTGATTGATTTGCTACCAGCTCCATACCATAGAACAGATAATATCTCTGAAAGTATGTTCAAAGTGTTACGTAAATATCAGCCACTATTATATTCTTAGTAGGTAAAGGTTGATCTGAATTCTGAAGTCTTCCCATGTGTGCATGTACACATACATGTATATTCCTCACACTCCAAATGTGGTTTAATACCGAAAGCCAGTATTTTGTTGTTGTTGTCATTGTTGTTCATTTCCCCCCAGTAATCTTATTTTGTTAGTAATTTATAGTTTACAGCTTAGTAGGTCTTGTTATGACATTCCCATATGTGCATTTCATTGTACATTACTCATGTTCATCTCCCCCATTACTCTCACATTACCTGCCTCCCTTTCCCTCCCTGCCTCATCAATGGCCCTCCTTCTACTTGCATGTCTTGTTTGTGTGTGTGTGTGTGCACGCGCACGTGTGTGTGTGTGTGTGTGTGTCTGTCTGTCTATCTATAGCTTGATTTTTTTCCTTAAGGGCAAAATATGTGATACTTCCTTCCCTCTCTCCCATTATCCTTTCTTCTTGCCCTCTCCCCTTTTTCTTTAGTCCTTTATCTTTCCATGCTTGCTCCCTTCTGCTTTCATGACACATATGTTTTAATACTGAATATATATTGGAGTTCACCATCCACATGTGAGAGAAAACATGCAATATTTGTCTTTCTCGATCTGACTTATTTCACTTAAAATTATGATCTCTAGTTCCATCCATTTTCCAGAAAATGTGATTATTTTGTCCTTTTTTATGGCTGAATAAAACTCATATACACACACACACACACACACACACACACACACACACACACACATATATACATATATCACAATTTCCCTATCTACTCATCTGTTGAACACCTAACTTGATTCTAGCCTTCAGCCATAACACCCTGGTGTCCAGTCTTATTGGATCTCGGAAGCTAAGCAGGATCAGACCTGGTTAGTACTTGGATGGGAGACTACCTGGGAATACTGGGTACTGTAGGCTTGGCAGGAGGACCTGACAGCCCACTCCTGAAATAATCGACCATTGAAAGCCCTGTGAATAACGGAGAAGCACTGACATAGTGCCAGGCATGGCACGGTGTCATCTAGTATTTCATTCTGTTGTACACAGGGTTGCTATTTACCCTGTTGTACATAGAGTCTCTATAAGTCAGACCTGGTTTGATGACACCTGATAACAACAGCAAGGTTGATTCCATATCTTGGCTATTGTGACTAATGCTGCAATAAACATGGAGAAGCAGGTATCTCTGTTGTATAATGGCTAATATTCTTTTGGATATATACCCTGGAGTGGTATAGCTGGGTCCTGTGATTGTTCTATTTTTAGTTTTTTGAGGAACCTCCAGACTGATTTCCACAGTGGCCATACCAACCTGCTTTCCCACCAGGAACATAAAAGGGATTCTTTCTCTCCACATCATCACCAGCGTTTGTTGTTTATTTTGGTGATGCTAGTCATTCTGACTAGGATGAGTTGAAAGCCAGTATTTGAAAGGGTTTTCAGAACTTTTTATAGCTTCTCTTGCTATTGCTGAGTTGGAGAAAGGCAAGAATGAAGATGTACCTGTGTGAGATGTAGCCTCTTTCCTGGTAGGAATTGAGTTACATATTATCTCAAGCCAAGAGATTCATGGTGTTGTACATGTATGAGTGCATGTTCATTTGCCTGAGTGTGGAATCTTTTTACCTCGTGAATTAATAAGTTCTCAATCTTAAAATTCCATGGAACCAACATTTAATTAATGACCCATGACATGCCAAGCACCATGTTAGCTGCTGGGGCAGGGTCAGGATGAGAAATGGTACACAGATAAATAAGACACCATGCTCTTGGCCCCACTGGGAACATCAGTGTGGGAACATCAGCACTTAATGCCATGATCCAAACCAATGTGAGAACTGAAGAGAGGCCTGTCCTGAGCCATGTGAACATGCAGAGGCAGAAGCAGGTCTGTCTGGAAGAGGTGGGAAAACATTAACAGAGAAGGTGATGTTTGAGCTGCATCTTCAAGAATATGGAGCTGTTTCCCCAGCAGAGAAAAAGATGAAAGGCATTGTACAGGGAGGGAACAGAATGTGATGGATGTAGAGGAGGAAAACACATTGTATATTCAGGGATTGGTAAGATGTTTCTATTTTTAATTTACTTGAAAGAGGGAAGAAAAAAGTTATCTGATCAAAGACAAACAGACTAATTAGAATTGCAGAGCAGTGGTGATTAAAAATATGTATAGGTGACTGGGCATGGTGAGGCATGCCTGTGATACCAGCACTTGGGAGACAGAAGCAGGATGATGGTGAGTTTAAGATCAGCCTGGGTTATATAGTGAGACCCTGTCTCAAAAACACAAAAATCATATACCTATGGAACAGAGGATTAGCATCAACATCCACCCAAAAGCCTCATGACTAAGCTCTGTCTCCAGAATATCCCATGCTATCATGTTCTAATCCAGGAAGAAGGGGTTTGAAGGACAATTAGTTCATTTGAAAAGAGTTCCTGAAGTTTGTGAGCATTGGTCTGGCACTCCATCCTGGAGCTGCCAGTCACAGGACTGAGTCTGACTCTCACAGGATCCACAGCCATTCTTAGACCAGAATGTGATCATGCCACCAGCTGTGCGGATACCCATGCTTCAGAGCATGGGGTCACAGAGACCTAGGTGAAAGTTCTGGTTCTTCGGCTGTTTACTTTGTATGGGACTTAGGACAAGTTTCTTTCCTGTCTTGAAGAAAAAAATTAAACATGTATTTTGTGTGTGTGTGTGTATGTGTGTGTGTGTGTGTGTGTGTGTGTATAATATATAATATGAATGATTTTGTGTATACATGTTCAAATTCCCTGTTTTATTTGCCTGGATCATGCCCCTTTTCTTCCTTATCCCATTTCAGCTGTCAATGTTGCCTTCTATATTTTTCCCTTGTTTATATAATCAGTCATATAAATGTACAGTGATGTGTACACACAGTCACACATACCCCAGCACACAGGGGGTGCCAGGGGAGTGCGTCTTGTTTTACAGGCATGAAAACATTATTGGGATGTTCTTCAAGTATGACTATATTTCTATTTCATAACTTCTGAAATACAACTGCTATAAACTTACAAAAGAAATTTGAGTATTTAGCTAGCAATATTTCTTTTACATTTATTTAGTTTTGTGAATTTTGAATAATAAGTTTTGCTTTTAGTAGTCTTTGGGGTAGACAGATATTATTATTCCCATTTTACTGATGAGAAATTGGAGGCACAAGATGCTAAATGATTTCTTATAGGTACTCAGCTAGACAGTACTTGACTCCAATGTAAAACCAAACCTCATCCTCAGGAAGCCCCATACAGTGATAGATCAGTTAGATGAAAATTTCAAAAGCTGCTAAATTAAGGCCTGCAGCCGTAGCCCTGTGGCATCTGATCCTGTCAGATCTCAGAAGCTAAGCAGGGCTGGGCCAGGTTAGTACTTGGATGGGAGACCACCTGGGAATATCAGGTGCTGTGGGCTTGGGAGACAAACCTGGCAACCCACTCCCAAAAATCAACCCGCCATTGAAAACCCTATGAACAGCAGAGAAGCACTGACAATAGTGTTTCCCCTGTTCTATGTAGGGTCGCTGTGAGTCGGATACCGACTCAATGGCACCTAACAACAACAACAACAACAACAACAACTGAATTAAGAAAGGGACACATATTTTTAGTTCTGCAACCAGGAGAAATACATTTATTTTCCTAAATATTAGCACCCCCAGCCTCTTTTAAGTGTCGTACCTTTGTTTCTTTGCCATTTGTAATGCCTTGAGTTTAGTTTGGGGTTACTCATTAAAACACTTATTAAGATTTGATGGATATATTTCAATGATAGTTTTCCCTGAATATTTTTTAAAAATCTACAGATACATATCCTGGAGTGTGTTTCAGAACTTTAAAAGACTACATACTATTTCCTTAGTTCCTTTAAAGAATTTCTTCATATATTCTAAGTCTGATTGGCCATTCAAATTCCAGTTTTGCAAATTTCCCATCTGTGTAATTTGGGGCAGTTTGTGTAGCAGTTTCCTCATCTGTAAAAAGCGAGGAATACACCTACCTCCCGAGGCTATTTTAAGAAGTCATATGTAAATAATTTAGCACAATATGTATCTTACAACAAAGACTTGGGGCATGCATGTGCTTATTGAAACATGCTGGAGTCCAACAGTGTCTACCAAGAACATGTAGAATGGTATGTACTTTTAATAAACAGTTTTCATCTATACCATTGCCAAAGTGACCCTAAGCTTCCCTGCACTCTGTACCCAATGCAGATATTGACACAGCACAGCTCCTTAAATAGAAGCGAAGTTACATGAAGACTCATAGCATTTCTAGGTATTATTTCTGAGTGGCAAGTATTTAAACCACAGTGAATCCTTGTGTACCTACAAGGGTATGATTGAGAGGAACAGGGAAAAGAATTTTAGTTTCTCTTCCTTTAAGTGAACATTGTTTTCTTAGCTCTCTTTTTTGGGAGGTGGGAAAGAGTGGCTGCATAAAACCAGTGGTGTGCATAACTAGAAGCAATGAGGATAGTTGGTGTTGGTATCACTAATAGACCTTATAAATGTGACTCAAGAGACATCTGTGAGCTAACAGATTTTTTCTCTTCAAAAATGTTAAGAATCTTTTTGTTTCTAGCATCCGTAGCTATAGAATTCAGCTATTTATTTGTAGTATGGCATCTAAGTAAGAGAAGGTGTTTGGATATAGTATATTAATATTCAAAATGTCATTTTAGGTAATAGGAAGGTGGTGAGGTAAGTGGAACGAAGCCAGGAAATACAGAGTTACAGCTGACATTTCATTCTCTCAGAGGTTTGTGAAAAGGCCACAGCTAACTTTGCATTTCCCCAGGAAGAAGGGTGGAGGTTTGGTTGGTATCACACCCTGCATATTATGTAAACACAAAGTTGATCATTTTCTCTTCTGTGAAGAGTGGTTACAAAAAGTATGTCTTTGGCCAGCTTCATCCTGGTGCGCTGCTATTCTGGTTTACAGGGCTTGGGAAAGGGAAGTTCCATATACCTGCTCTGGGCTGAGAACTAGACATTTCCCTCACCCTACCACCAAATGCCTTCTGGCGTTCTTTCTTCAGAAAAGGAAGAGATGTCTCAAGGCAAATAATTAAAAAGTACCATATTTATGGTCCACAAGACTTCCCTATTCACTTTGGAGTGCCATGGAGTGAGGATACATCTTAGTGTTACCAGTCAGCTGACTGGAGTCCTTTTGGATAAAAATCATAGGCAGGCAGGTAGAAGCCCTTCAAGTGCTGGTCTTTGGCAACATCTGTATCCCTGAGCATTGGATGGCAGCAAATTGTGACAGCAGACAAAGTGGGAGCAGTAAAAGCAAGTGTGCCTTCTAGTGCTACAACTCTTATGTAAGCCAAAGAGGTTGAGATTCCTCAGCCTTTCATGTGTTACAGCTCCTACATAGGCCCAAGAGGACGGGATTCCTCAGCCCTCAGCAGCAGCTGGAATTGCAGCTTCAGGGAGTGGGAGGTGGTATTGGGATTCCTCAGCCCTTGACACCAGGTGGTATTGCAGCTTTTGGGCAGGACTAGGTATCAGAGTTCCTCCATCCTAGATGACAGCCAGTGTTACAGCTCCTGGGCCTAGGGTATCTGAGACCCTTGGTCCTAAAGACCTGACAGCTCTCTGGAACTTTTTTGGGGACCAGGGCCTGCAGTTTCTGTTTTCTGGTTCTTTATATCTTTTTCTCCATCTTCCACTATCCCTCTTATTCCTTCCCTGGTTTCTCTCTTGAACTATTCAGCTACCTCATATTTCTGTGGCTGCTCTCACAGTTGCTGCCATTCAGGAGGCAGCTGTTGTGATCCTGCTGCTGCTGCTGCTCCTGCTGCTTATGTTGCTGTTGGCAGTCACTGGGCTAGTAGCCTCACCTCTCCTTCAGCTGTGAAACAATCAGCCACTTTGATGCTTCTGTAGCTTGCCATTCTGGCTGCTCTGCTGTCTCTGCTACTGCTGCTCCACCATCTCTGTCGTCCCCTTGTTGCTGCTGTCACCACTGTTCTCTTGTCTCTCCTGCTTCTCTTTTCGTGTTACCAGCTCAGCCCACACAAATAAAAGTAGGCAAAGACCACTTGAGAGAAGCCTTTTATTAGGCCTAATGTTCTATCACAAGGAGATAGCCCTGGAGGATGTCTCCCAGCCAGCTCACTAGGTGAACTGAACAGTCTCCCTATATAGCCAGAAAATGGGAGATTGCACCAATCACAGAAGTCTCTCATGCAAATGATAGTTTGTGTGTGCACCAATGGCAATATTGTCCTTTTTATACCAATCATAGCATTCCCTATCCTGGGCCAACAGGGGAAATGCTCCTTCCCTGACCTGGGTTATTCACAGGGTCATCCAGAGTTCACTGAGGCTTGTGATGGCAAAAAGTCCCGTGGGAACTACTATAAACAGCCATAGCTGGGGCTGCCCTTTGGAAGCTGGAGTTGTGCTGAAGTGGCCATGTGGCTTCATCAAGGCATCTATGAAGTATTCGGAAACACTGATGATGGTACAAGGGTGGCAGATGGCTGTTTGATTGAAGGTTCTTTGCTCAAAGCAGCTAGGCTAGCAAGGGAAAGTTTAACAGCTGCCAATTAGGGTATCAGAGCATCCTATCCCCCAACATCTGTGCTTCCTTGCAGGAAAATAAGCACCAGAAAGAGCACTTAACAGTAGAATTAATAAAAAGACCTTATCTTTAACACGAATACTGATTTTTAACTAACATTGATTTATCATTTGTCATGTATTAACAATACTGCATGCCAAGCACCCCAAAGAGAGATGTGTCCCCTTGAACTGTCTCATTATAATCTTAAGTATGGATCCTCACTAATGAGGAAGGTGAGGCCAGAGAAAGCTTGGGACAGTGCAGAGCTGAGGTTACTCAGTTGTCGTGACACTTCATGTGTACTCTGCATAAACTTCACAGCCTTCCTAAATTGGATAGAGTTTCATATGATACATTCAGATTTTGTGTTACATTTCACCAAGGTACCAGAGGCTAACACATGGAGTCAGACAGACCTAAATCCCAATCAGAATCCCACCATTCTCTAACTAGAGAGTCTAATGATGTTAACCCACTCAATCTCAGTTTCCTTGTTTGTAAAAAGGGAGTGATAGTAAGTAGTTCATTGAGTTGTTACAGGATCTTAATGTGATAACATGTGGAAAGCTTAGTACATGATATGAAGTAGGTGCTCAATAGATGACAGCTTTTTATGGGCCAGGTACTATGCTCCACAGTGGAGACACAAAGAGAATAAAATATCATCTCTATGCTCAAGTAGTTGACAATGTAGTTAGGAAAACATGGGTATAAATAAAATAGAGTGTGTTAAATGTAATGATAGCAGCAAGGTACATAAAGAATGCAGACTAGTTTGGGAAACCTTGAGAGTGGAGGGGTTGCACAAATTGTTAAAGATGAATAATAATTTTTAGGCAGGCAAAGATTTTTCAAGAAGAGAAAAGGGCATGTAGTACACTCGTATATGGATCTGTGAAATCATATTTTAATATCAAAATATTAAGTTAATGTAGAGCTGAAATTGGCTTACAATGTTGTGGTCTAAAGTGTCCATAGAAGCCAGAAAGGAAAGCATCTTCTAATTGGCTTGGAAACTTTTCTGTAGAGGTATGGGTCTAAACTGAAAGGTGTTTAAACTGGGAAGTAATGCAGTAGTGTTTTGTTCTGAGAAGACTACTGTATGGACAGATAGAGGATGAACTGAAAGGGGGAAGTGTGAGAGCTAGTAGGAGTTGGGGAGGGCATTGGGTCTGGCATGGGTGACTGGACACTGTCCCTAAGGCTCATTTAAAAGGGTAAGGATGAGTAGCATTTGAAAATGATAAAATAGACTGTTATTGACATATTTAATACATTATAACATTTTCTAATTTTCTTAATATTTGTAAGCTGTATGTTTAGTCTGGGAGTTTTTTCAAATTGTTCTAAATCTAAAAAAAAAAAAAAAAAAAAAAGTAAGTCGACCCACACAGCTAAAACCTTTGTTCAAAGTATTTTCAATCTCATTTAATATAGAATTTGTGATTAAATAGAAGCCTTCTAAGGTTGGAGATTCTGGGGACTGTCACTATTATGAGGTTTGGATTTAGACTCTTCATGTAGATATTTTAACCTTTTGGATTGTCAAGAACCAAATTCTTTAGAAGGAATTTTTGATCATTCATATGACTTTAACTATATTGGCAATTTAAAAACATTTTATGAGAAGGGAAAATATTTTCATTCTTTCCAACATTGGTCTTCCCATTAGTTTGTTCTGAACAAATATTCCCTTTCAAAAGAAGATATTAGGTTTTCTTTTCACTGAAAGTTTTGTTTTTTCCTTTTCTATATTGGGTGTACTGGGGGGGCTGAACCTAGGCCCTCACGTGTACTGTACAAGTGCTCTACCACTGGACTGGACCTCTAGCTTTTTTATTTTTTATCTTGAGACAGGATCTCACCAAGTTAGGTAGGCTGCCTCTGGCCTCCAACCTGCCTCTGCCTCCTGAGTCCCTCAGAATTACAGGTGTACACCACCATGCCTAGCTTGAAAAATTACTTTAAATATAAGAATTGAAGGCTTTTATCATTTATTATCAGCGAATATTCTTTCTTTAACATTGAACTGTTCATTTGTTGTTTTTCTTCTTTCTTATGCAAGCAATTAGGAAGATGCAGGGACTTTGCTATCCTACTTGTAAAACCTGCAGAGAAAGTTTGTTATTATTTTAGTGTGTTAGGAAAATCATTGTATGAGCGAGGACTATGAACTTTCCTAGAATAAGGAATAAGAAAAAACAAGTATTAATTTCAAAATTTAGATAGAAGAAAGGAACTTCCTAAATGCCTGTGTTTTCAACCTGAAGTAGTATTTAATATACACATTCTGACAAAGTTCACTTAGATTCATTTCCTTCTTTAAATTAATAAATGTCAGTAGGGTAAAGAGTAATAAGTCTTTTGTTCTATTATGCAACTGTTACATCACTGTTGCTTACACACTCATCAACTTACATATTTTACAGAACCATTTAAACTAAAGAAGAGAAGGAAAAAAGAAAAAACAAGTAGGAATTTTAATTAATAGGTAATAAAAATCATATGTAATCATGGGTTATATTCTCATTGATTTTTCTTCCTTCCTCTTTTCCCCATGTATTCACATAGTTGCATTATATATTTTGAGATTTTCTTCTCCCCCTTTACCCTTCAACATTATTTCCCCTTTCCTTCTCTCCTTCCCCAACTGCTTTGCTTCTTTAAGTTACGAAGTATATATTCATATAGAAGGGGATATAAAACCTACAAATACATATTAAGGAATTAAAGGAACATCCATATTTCCATTATCCATCTTAAGAACATTTATTACTACTTTTGAAGCCTTTATGTATTACTATTGTATTCACCTCTCCCTTACTACTTTTCTGGGTTTTTAGTTACTAATACACTCTCTTGTTTTTATTTAGTTTTATCACATATATATGTATCCCTAAATAATGTACAATATTATTTTAATCTTTTATAAATAGAATCATATTGTGTTGTGACTTGCTCCTTCCAAAACATTGTTCTATGTTTCATCCATATTGATGTGTGTGTGTAACTTTAGTTCATACATTTTCATTGCCATTTAGTATATTTCCCTCACGTGTCTGTCAGCTTGTCGTGCTGTGGGGGATTGCGTGTTACTGTGATGCTGAAAGCTATGCCACTGTTATTTTAGATACCAGCAGGGCCACTCATGGTGGACAAGTTTCAGCTGAGCTTCCAGACTAAGACAGACTAGGGAGAAGGACCCGCAGCCCACTCCCAAAACAATTAGCTATTAAAAACTCTATGAATAGCAGAGAAGCATGGTTAAATACAGTGCCAGAAAATAAGCCCTCCAGGTTGGAAGGAATTCAAAAGACAATTGGGGAAGAGTTATCTCCTCAAAGTAGTTGTTGTTGTTAGGTGCCATGGAGTCGGTATCCAACTCATAGCGACCCTCGTAGGGTTTTCAATGGCAGATTGTTTCGGGATTGCCTTGGGAGTTGGTTGCCACATCCTTCTCCTGTCCTCAAAGTAGAGTTGACCTTAATGATGGAAATGGAGTGGAGCCCCTGTGACCTCCATTTGCTGATGTGACACAACTCAAAATGGAAAGAAACACAGTGACTGCAACAAATGGGCTCAAACACACAAAAAAAGACCATGTGTATGGCACAATGTTGGGTAGTGTTTTATTCTCATACAACAGAGTCATTATGAGTTGGACCCAACTTGACAACACCTAACAACAACAATAACAACATAGTATACTTATTATACTATAATTCAGCCATTCCATTGTTGAAGGGTTTTGCATTTTATTATGTATATGGTAACCTTTTTGACCTCCTTAATAAAAGCAATTTGTAGATTCTTTGGGGTTTCCTATTTAGATCATTATATCATTTCAAAGTAATGATAGTTTTGGCTTTCTCTCTTTCAAATTCATATAATGTTAATTCCTTTTTCTTATTTAGCTGGCTGAAGTGTCCAATGTTAAACAGAGGTGGTGATAGATAATTTAAGTTTTCATTGACTTTACAGGCACTGACTTGACATTTTACCCTGGTGTGTGATTTTCTGATAGGATACTTTGTCATAATCTTTATCTAGTTGAAAAAGTTTCCTTGTTTTCCTTGTTAAGAGTTTTCATTATGAATAGGTGTTGTATTTTATGGAATGCTTTTTCTGTATCCTTTGAGGTGATCCTATATCTTCCTGTTATTTAGTGAATAACATTGATTTATATTAAAACAGCCTTGAATTATGAGAATAACACAGACTTGGGTATGTTATTTTTCTTTATAAATCATTAGATTTAATTTGTTAATATTTTGTTCAGGATTTTTGCATTTATGTTCACATAAGACTATCCTATGGTCAGTTTTTCCTTGAGATTTTTTGAACTTTGGTTTTTATATATTTGGAAGATATGTTATTAGGAACATAGTCTTATGTTTTCCTGGCAAATTAAATGTTTTTATTAATATGTCAGTCTGCAGCCATACCGCTGTGGTGTTTGATCCCATCAGATTTCAGAAGCTAAGCAGGATGGGGCCTGGTTAGTACTTGGATGGCAGACTGCCTGGGAACCCCAGGTGCTGTAGGCTTGGGAAAAGGACCCAGCAACCCACTTCCCCGCTCAAAAAAACCAATTAGCTATTGAAAACTCTATGAATAGCAGAGAAACACTAACAGTAGTGTTTCACCTATTGTACGTAGGGCTGCTATGAGTCGGACACTGACTTGATGGCACCTAACAACAACAACAATAATATTAATATGTCATGATCTTTTTTATCTCTTTGCCTAAAATTAATTTTGTATGCATTTAATCTAGATAAACCAGATTTCTAGGTTAGTATTTGCCTACATAGGGAGAAGGACCTGGCAGCCCACTCAAAACAATCTGCCTTTGAGACCCTATGAATAGCAGAGAAGCACTGATAATAGTGCTGCATGTGGCTCAGTGTCAGGGAGTGTTTCATTCTGTTGTACATAGGGTTGCTATGAGTTGGACCTGACTTCACATCACCTAACGAGGACAACAATATGCCTGCATATATCTTTCTTTAACCTCTGTTTTTTCAAGGACACAAAAGGTTTTAGATCTGTCTGTTGTAAATCGCAAGATTGGATTTTGTGTTTCTTACTAGCTTTTCTAGAATATGATTTTCACACAATAAAACTCACATATTACAAATGTACGTTTTATGAATTTTGACAAGTATAGTTACTCATGTAACCACTACCACAATGAAGATCTAGATCATTTCCATCACAGCAAGAAATTCTTCATGTCCTTTTGCCATCAGTTTCTTTCCCTCACCTCTGGCCCTAGGAAATCTCTGATTTACTTTTTATACCTGATTTTTTTTTTAATGTCATGGAAACAGACTCATACAATATATAGTCCTTGATATTTGACTCTTGCATTTAGCATAATGCTTTTGAGATTCTTCCATGTTGCTAGATGTATCAGTATTTCATTTCTTTACATTTAGGTATCATTCCAGACAGGGGTTTAGCTTAGTTGGTAGAGTGCGACTCTTACACTCTCTGAGGTCCTGGATTTGATCCCCAGCACCACAAAAAGTGGGAGGACTTGGCAGCCCACTCCTGAAACAATCAGCCATTGAAAACCCTATGAATAGCAGGGAAGCACTGACATAGTGCCCGTCATGGCACAGTGTCAGGGAGTGTTTCATTCTGTTGTGCTATGACTCAAACTCAACAGCAACTAACAAGAAATATTCCATTGTATGGCTATACCACAATCTGTTGAGCCAATCACCAGTTGGTGGACATTTGGGTTATTTCTAGTTTTGAGTTATTATGAATAAAGCTGCTGAAAACATTTACTTATAAGTCTTTGAGTGGTCTCTATGTTATTGTTTTTAATTTAGTCAAACAATTTTGGTCTTTTAACCAAAAAAATTTAGTTGATCTCTATTGTTTAGTAGATTACACTGGTTATACTAATGTGTTTCTCTTCATTTTGACCATGGTATTTTTTGCTTTCTATTTTCCTCACTTTTTAATGCTTTTTAAAATTTGCCTTCAGTTAAGTTGAATGGGTTTTACTTGGTTTCGTTTTTATAATTTTATAATTTTGTAGCTTTTTTTCTACTAGTATGGCAGTTGTACTCACTGTTGTCTTTTGGTGCCTACTATTTACCTTAAAGTCTTTACTAGACAGTATCTTTGCTTTCCTCCCAAACATTTCCAGAATCTTAGAATTCCTTAACTCTGATCACTCCCTTTTACTCTAGTGTGCCATGATTATCCAATTTTTAGTTTTACCTTATGTTTCTATATTACTCCCTATTACCATTTGTATGCAGTTGCCATTTGTTTTCTACAGTTCACGTTTTTTTTTTTTAGTTTATTTACTTGTTACTTTGCTTACCATTCCTTCTTTCATCCCAGATCACCATTTTCTTTTTTTCTGAAGTATATTTAATAGAAATCCCTTGACTGCATGTTTTTGAATTCAAACTTTCTTAGTTTTTGTTTGCCCCCCAAATTCCTTTTATTTGCCCTTGTTTGTGAAAGGTAGTTGTGTTAGAAATATAGTTTGATATTCAATATTATTTTCTCCCAGTGTTTTAAAGAAAAATTTCCTAGGCTTTCTCCTCTTCTTTAGAGAAATTAGCTATAAATCCAGTTATTACGCACTAGTAAATGCTATTTTTCCTCTGGCGTCCTGAAGAATTTTTCCCTTCCTCTTTTTCTTCTTGTTCCTTCTATCTTCTTTCTTCTTCTTGTTGTTTTTTTAATTAATGGTGTTCTAAAGTTTTACCGGGGCTGGGATTTAGCTCAGTTGGTAGAGCACTGCTCTACAGTCTGAGTTTCCGGATTTGATTCCCAGCACCACAAAAATGGGAGAGGGATGTGGCAATCCTCTCCCAAGGCAATCCTGAAACAGTCAGCCATGGAAAACCCTATGAGGGTCGCTATGAGTTGGACACAACTTGACGGCACCTAACAACAACAACGAAGTTTTACCAAACTGTATTTAGGTGAGGATTTCTTTTTATTTAGCATTCTTGGAACACATTGGCTTCTTAAATGTGGTGACTCTGAAAAATCCTGGGAAAAAATCCCTTCTAATGCTCTCTCTCATATTCTCTATTTTTATCTTGGCATTCCACTCTCCATCTCTTAATATTTCTTCCATATTGTCCATCTCTTTTTTATTTCTATACTAGATTATGTATAATTTTTTATATCTATCTACTAAATCACTAATTGTGTTTTCAGCTGCAACTAATTGGATATTAGACTGATTGAATCTGTAATTACAATGATTATATTTTCATTTCTAGAAGTTATATTTTGCCATTTCTCATCTGCTTGATAATTTTTCATATTTTATCATTTTTTCATATTCTGGAGTCCTATTTTCTTTCTTTAAACACATTTATCTGTTTTGTACTATTAAATATGTCCACTAAATATCTTCAACCTTTGAGAAGTTGATTCTATAGTTTGTTTATCCTCATTTTTGGTCATGACAGCTTCTTTGTGTGTCTTATGATTTTTGATCATGAACTCCATTACTTGGAATTCTATGAAAGAAAATCCTTTGAAGCTTGGACTTAAAGTTCATTATTCTAGAGAAGCTTTGCATTTGCTTCTGCCATGTGTTTGGAAGCACTGTCAGCCCAGTACTTTCTACTATAAATGTTTGGGTTTTGGGAGAGGGCATGTGAATATATAATTTCTCATCCCAAACAGTGTGAAGATGGGTTGGAATTTTCTGAGGGTACATATTTTTTTCTCTTCTATCACTAAGGCTTATCTTTTCTTTTGGTCCTGGGGAGATCTATTATTATTATTTTATTTTTTGCTTGCCCACTGAGGATTTCACCTTTCAGAGTATTGACCCTGTGTGGGCATTAAGCTATCTTCTTTCCTGCACACTCTTGGTCTTTTAAACACCTCACCAGAGATTGGCTCATGTCTCCAGGGTATATGCCAACTTCAGGCCTTACTTAACTCAAGGGGCTCTAGTTTTCTTGTCATTTCTGACCTTTAACAATTGCCATTACAATTGTAAAGTTTATCCATGCCTTGAAAATTGTTTTTAATGATCTCCTTAGCATTTTTGGGTGGTGTACAGGAATTTGCCTTCTCTGACAATCAGAAGTCCTCTTTATTTGAAAGTTGAAGTTATGTCCCAGAAGGCAAGCAATAAAGTAGTAAGTGTGTCAGATTTTGGAGCATTTGGATTTTCAGATTAGGAATGCTCAACTCACCATGTTTATATAAGTATTCCCAAATCTGGAAAACTCTAAAATCTGAAATGTTTATGGTCCCAAGCATTTGAAAAAAGGATATTCACCCTGTACTTGGCTTGCATAAACATTAATGTTCATTTCTAGAAGATTTTGTCTTCCTCTTTTTCAAATCCTCTGAAGTAGAATAAAAGGTCTTTAATAATTAGGCACTCATTTACTTGCTTTTCAACAAATGTGTCTTGTGCTCTCTGTATTTAGGTGTTGGTGATCAGAGAAATCCATGATTAAAGCAGGCAAAACTTCCTACCCCTGTTGAGCTTACATTCTAGTTGGAGGAAAAAGACAATTAACAGGATAAATAAAGTGTATAGTATGTTTAAAAGTGATAAATGCAGTAGGGAAAAATTGAGCATTTAAAGGAAGATGGAGGCATCTTCATTTCTAAAGACTTTTAAGAGTCACTCTTATTAAAACTTATACAAAAGGTTACCTAAACATTCTACTACTATAGCATTATTAATTCTGACCTGAAGATTAAGTTGAAATTGGTGTGTATTTATAGAAGTACCTAGATTGAAAAAAGTTAAGTATTTTTACAGTTCCTTGGGCCCCACTTTAGTAAAAATGTAAATGAAGAGAAAATATCAACTACAATGAAACTTTTTGCCAAAACTTTTTAAAAAATCCTTAGGCTTTAAAAATAATGTTAAACTGGAAAATAATCCTTCCTACCCCCTAACCCCCATAAACTTAAAGACAAACAAAATATTCACCTACAACTAAATATCAAAAAAGACTGAATATCTGTTATACTTAACTCACTAGGTTGATTCTGAAAGTCCCAATTGGGGAGGATACAAAAAACCATTCATTTCTTTAGTGCAAAACCTGACAAACGGGGCAGAAGTAACCAGAAGGGAACAAAGACAGCAGCGGAGACCTTTAAAGACAGCAGCAGTGGGCACCAGGGTGAAAAACAGCAGGCACTGGTTTAAAAGGAACACCGTTAATCTGGAGACCAAAGCTCTGAAGACCAAGAGCAAAGGGCCATTTATAGCTCAGTTCCCACGAGGGCATGACCATGCTCCATTACAAGCACATCAGCTGAGGGACAGAGAGTCTATTGTTAAACAATTGTAATGGCTACCCGCAGGAAGAAGGGTGAATGTCTGGGCTAGTGCCCTGACACCAGTGACTTCAGTGATCCAACCTGTGTAAGTATCAGGCAAGGACTCAGAATAGGAAGAGTTATTGCAAAAGGTTATTCATGAGTGAGGTTTTTCTTTCTTTTTTCTTTTTCTTTTTTATTATGAAAGCATTGTCCAAGACTTCCCATTTTTAATGTTTATGCTTAGCCTTGCTTCAGAGTGAAAACCTGAGGAGAGTAGAATATCCATCTTCTTTTAAGGGCAAAGAACTTCTGAGGAGACATAAATCATGTCAGCGGGTTTTCTTATTGTAAAAAGTAACAGATGTTTGGTGGGAAAAGTTTCAGAAAACCTTTTTTAAAAAATCACCAATAATCTGAGAGAAAGCAGCTGTTAGCATTTTGTTGTGTATCTAAAGTTACCAAATGGGGTACCAAGGTGCCTGGGGACTGTAGCAAATTCTAAGTGCAGTTCTGGGGTTGGCATAAGATGTCTTCCATCATCAAAGGATGCCAACTATTAGTTGGAGGTAGTTCACAGCTTCAGCATTAGATCACACTACATTCCTTTTGATGATGTCATATCTTTGCAAAACTAGGTTTACAATAATTTTTCACTTTTTAGTAATAAAAAAGTGAACAGCATATGGAACAGGCAATAAGGGTAGTGGTATCCAATGTGATTCCAAGATCTGAAGTTATGTAGTACCCAACAGGTGTACACATTCTATTAATAAATTATTATAAGGTTATTTAAGGGCTGGGATTTAGCTCAGTGGGTAGAGCGCTGCGCTGCAGTCTCTGAGGCCCCGAGTTCAATTCCCAGCACCGCAAAAATGGGAGCAGGGCCTGGCAATCCACTCCCAAGGCAATCCTGAAGCACTCAGCCATTGAAAACCCTATGAGGGTCGCTATGAGTCGAATACCGACTCGACGGCACCTAACAACAACAACAAGGTTATTTAAGATGGAAATAAAAATACTACTTTTCATTTATGTGTTATTTTTTCACATAGCTACTAAGTCATTAGCACATACATAGTTATTACGCTGTTTGGGCCAAACTCCTTAACAAATAGCACTGTAAAGTATTTGTTTTGGCCTGGAGGTACTGTGAAAAAGATTACTGAGATGTTAAGGGCTCCCAAAATTAGTT
The DNA here is from genome assembly GCA_007922755.1 of Pedetes capensis. NCBI lineage: Eukaryota > Metazoa > Chordata > Mammalia > Rodentia > Pedetidae > Pedetes > Pedetes capensis. Next base: position 33,191 of record VMDO01007093.1, on the reverse strand, counting down.
AGGAATCTATAATATATATTCTGCCATATTTTTTTCCTATGAATACCCACATATAGTTTGAAAACTTGCTGTTTTATTTAACATAGTAGGGAAATCTTTGCATGTCAGTAATATAGACCATTATTTAAAGATTTTCATGGCTAAAGTTTTCCGTTGTTTGAATTTCCACATTTTAACCATCCTCTAACAGTAGCGGGTGGGAGAAGGACGTGGCAATCCACTCCCTAGGCAATCCTGAAATAATCAGCCATTGAAAACCCTGTAAGGGTCTCTGCGAGTCTGATATGACTCAGCGGCACCTAACAACAACAATAGAGGTTAAGCAAAATTTGACTTGTCATAATCAGTGATATGGTCAAATTCTTTGTACACCTTCCTTGTTTACAAAGCCAATGATGCCTTAGGCTAGATTCCTAGAAAGTGATTCCTTCGGTCAAAGAATAAGTACTTTGTAATATCTTTGATGAGCCTGGCTGGGATTTAGCTCAGTTTGTAGAGCACCACTCTGCAGTCTCTGAGGTCCCAGTTTGATTTCCAGCACCACAAAAATGGGAGAAGGATGTAGCAATCCACTTCTGAGGCAATCCTGAAACAGCCATTGAAAACCCTATGAAGGTCACTATGAGTTGGACACGACTTGAGGGCACCAAACAACAACAATATCTTTGATGAGCTAGGATTAAGTTCAGTTAGTAGAGTGCTGCTCTCTGAGGCCCTGGGTTTGATCCCCAGCACTGCAAAAATGGGAAAAGGACGTGAGAATCCAAAATGGGAGAAAGACTTGGCAATCCACTCCCAAAGCAATCCTGAAACAATTGGCCATTGAAAATCCTTCGAATAGCACTGCCATAGTGCTGGTCATGGCATAGTGTCGAGGAGTGTTTCATCCTGTTGTACACAGGGTCTTTGGCACCTACCAACAAAACAACAATGCCTTTGATATGCATATAGAGAGAAAGGGCACCAAATTGCCCTTTCAAAAAGATTTTACTAATTTCTTTCCACCAATAGTTTATGAGAATACCTCAGCAAAAAACAAGAGAAGCGTTAAGGAATTCACAGCCATTGGAACTCAGATTTGTTAACTGGCCAAAGTTGTTCCTCTTTCCCAACCACTGAACAAATTTAATGCCAATGAGAATGCTGGGTAAATGTGTGCTAGCCAGAAGCGCCTGGGAGCCTCCGCTGGTGATGATCCAGCTGAACTCAGAGGTCACTGATAGCAAGATTCAGGAGGATGTCCACAGAGGGAATAGAACAGCTATTGCCAGAAAACTTCATCAGCCTTTGGCTCACTAACTGGCTTCTCAGAATAATGTTATACTCTCCTAAAAGTCATATGACACTGCATAGCTTTAACTCTACCTCTGAGAGGAATAGACTAATTACCAAAATAGGATCTGACATCAGGAATGTTTTCAAGAGGACAAACTTAAGAGTACCGTGAGAGTCAAACAGGATCCTTCTTCTCCCATGGTCAATAGCATACACATATTCATATATGACCAAATATGTATACCATTTTGATCTATAGTCAATTAATACACATTAAGAAAAAAAGTATGTAGCTGGGCACTGTGGTACACATCTATAATCCTAGCAAGTTAAGTGGCTGAAGCAGGAGGCTTGTTCGTTTGAGGCCAGAGGCAGTCTGCACAACTTAGCAAGACCCTGTCTCAAAGTAAAAAAATTAAAAAGGCACTAGGGCTGCGGCTCAGTGGTGGGACACTTGCCTAACATGTGCAAGTGCCTAGGTTCAACCTCCAAGTAATGCAACAGAACAGTAGGAGGAGGAGGAGGAAGGGGAGGAGGAGGAGACTATGTTATGGATTTTAGATTCTGATCATGGAAGATATGTGATTCCTTTTAGAAATGTTTCTGTCTCAAGGAAACTTTGAACTGAATGTGGTGGTATACTCCTGTAATCCCAGCACTTGAGAAGCTGAAGCAGGAGGGTCACAAGATCCAGACCAGCCAAGTTCCAGACCAGCCTGAACTGTTACATAGAGAGACCCTGTATCAAAAAAAAAAAAAAAAAGGTGGGGAGAATTGGGAGGGGAAGAAAGCTCTGGAGCCTTCACTTCTCTGGGAAACTTAAGTCATTTTGTATAGATTCATTCCTGATGTAATATCTTGAATGGATAAGATTTTGGGGTAATTTCATAGGCCAGTAATGTGTATTGTTTTTTGTTTTAAGATTAAGATGCTACCTTTAATCTTTATTTAAAACATTTTTAAACACTTCAATTTTATAATTTTTTAAGCTTTGCTATTAAAATCACACTCTAAAGCTTTTTGAAAAATTAGTGCCCAGCTGATTCTGAAAAGGTGAATGGTCTCTTTTAGGGACCCACATTTTAATCTTTTCTAAACTGAAGTTAAGCTGAGATTTAGCTCAGGTGGTAGAGTGCTGCGCTACAGTCTCTGAGGTCCCAAGTTCAACTCCCAGCACCGCAAAAATGGGAGAAGGGCCTGGCAATCCACTCCCAAGGCAATCCTGAAACAGCTACTGAAAACTCTATGAGGGTCGCTATGAGTTGGATACCAACTCGATGGCACCTAACAACAACAACAACAACAAACTAAAGTTAAAATTAGAGAAAATGTAAAGCAGGATGATCCTCTTAAAAGCAGAAATCTTGAAATTTTTTCATATAGGTAAATTAAAACTGTACTATAAATACTCATCACTCCATTGCCTTTACCTGATACCTTCCATGTGCAGAACCAAGAACCTGTTTTCACTTATATCAGAAGAGAGGCAAAAAGGCCACAGTGTCTGTTTATCCAACAATCACCACAGGGAGGGCCTTTCCCCCTTTGCGTAGATGGAGAATGTCTGAGCTGTTGGAACTCTCCACATGACTCTCCACTGTCACAAGATGGTTCCTGTTGAATCCCCGCTGGAGAATTCTACCACAGTCTGCTGTGTTTGCAGTGTGTTGTCTCTAGAGATCTCAGTTGTCCTTAAGAGAGGGGTATTTCTGCCTGTACCTGTGACTAGTACACTTAGGAAAAAATAAACTTTTCAGGTCTTTAGGAGATTTTGAAGATCATATCAGTTATTTATTTATTCATTTATTTTGACTTGCATGGTTTTCTTTGTTATTAAAAAACCTCTAGAGCTGGGTGTAGTGGCGCATGCCTGTAATCCCATCGGCTCGGAAGGCGGAGGCAGGAGGATTGCAAGTTCTAGACAAGAAGGCAGTCTGTAACTTAGCGAGACCCTGTCTGAAAAACTAAAAAAAAAAGGGGGGGCTGAGGGTGCAGCTCAGTGGTCCAGCACTTGCAAAGCATGTAAGCATGAGGCCCTCGGTTCAACCCCTAGTACTGCAAACAAAACAAAACAAAACAAAAAAACCTACAAGTCTGTTTTCAGAACACTGAACATGCTTACAGATTTCAGAGACACGTGTCAAAGAGCATACTGTAATTACATAACCCTGATCATCATGGTCAGAGCAGTGTTCCTTCAAGATAAAACAGTGAGCAATATCAGTGTTGTGTGGGTATTTCCTTAACTCTCAGGTTTTAAGTACAGAAAATCATAATCCTTCTTTGTTTTCTCACCTGTGTTGTTGTTAGGTGCCATTGAGTCAGGTCCAACTCACAGAGACCCTGTGTACAAAAGAATGAAACACTCCCTGACATTGTGCCATGCCTGGCCCTGTGTCAGTGCTTCTCTGCCATTCATAAGGTTTTCAATGGCTGTTTGTTTTAGGAGTGGATTGTCAGTTCTTCTCCCTAAACTGCAGCACCTAGTATTCCCCAGCAGTCTCCCATCCAAGGACTAACCAGGCTGACCCTGCAAAGCTTCTGAAATCAGGTGGGATCATATGCCAGGGTGCTATGACTGCAGACTTCTTGCCCTTAGGAAATGAAAAAACATACATGATAGAATTCTGGACTCTGGATTTTTAAAGATAATTAGGAATATCAGGTCTTTTAACTTATACCATGTTTATCAGATCTTCACCAAATTAACAAATCTAGTAGAGCATTAGTAATTTAAATAAATCTAGTCTTAATGCTCATTCATTCATTCAGCAGACATTTATAGAGCTCCACCACTTTATAAATATTTATAGGGCTTCAGAGATGAGCAAAACAGATATAGTCACTGCCCTTAAAAAGTTTTCATTGAATCAAGAAGCTCTCAAGAAAGCTGCTGTCTGAAAATCAGTGAAGTGCTATAGTAGAGCTTGAGGGAGTCCTTTGGAGCAGTCCTGGAGCCCAGCCCAGGACTCAGGGGTGCTTCCCTGAGGAACTCCTCTGTGGTCTGAATCTCAAAGGTTGAGTAGAATTCATAGTCCCCTAGCCATGAAATCCAAGTACAGGAAATCCCTCTGGCCAGAGGCTCCACTTCTTCCAAAATACAGTTTCAAACTTGTAACTAGCACCCAGTTACTAGTCAGTACCATTGCCTAGTTGCATGGTACCTTCACATGGTTCCAGAGTGATCCATCATGTCTGTGCTGGGCACTGTGGTCCAATGCCTACTGTCAGTTGTAGGCAGCAGTGGAAAGGTGAAGTGTTAATTTTCTTTTTTCAGAATAATGCCAACTGTTAGACTGATGGTCTGTTACCTTGATTTAACCTGATTGGGTTTTAAGTCAACCCTTGGATGAATTTTTGATTAGTTGCTTGACTATGCCTAATCATGATACATCGTGTATGCAAATAGGCACACCTGTACTGTATTGTTTGTATTTATTTAAAATAAAATGAAATGTTAGTCAACCTTGATTTAGGGCAAATCAAGAGTGGTGATACCAGTCTTTCCATCTGTAAAATGTGAGTAAGTGTAGGGATTAAATAGTAATATTTGTGAAGTGCTTGTGTTTCATTAGAAAATGTATCATTAGTATAGTCACTAATGTGATGTGCACATCTTTAGAACTGATCACAGGCATTATCCCTGCAAAAAAGATCATGTTTTCATATAAACTGCACTTTAGATGGCTTTAACCTTGTTTAATCCCAAACTTTCATTGCAATGATTTGGGGGGTATATTCCTTCAAAGACAACTATTTTGTTTCCTCCAGGTTTAGAACATACCATTATAAAAGGGCTATGTGATAATTTGGCCTCTTCTGGTGAAAGTGCTAAGGGAAATATCCTTTCTGTGGAACAATAAGTGATTTGAGTCAAGACTCCAGCTTAGATGTCTCTGTGGAATTCTTCTGTCTCTAGAGAAACTAAGTCCAAAGAACTATAGTCTGGCTGAAAATCGCGTGGCTTTTTTGGAATGCTGCACAGCAGTTTCTAATAAAGTGGTGGTATTTGTCTTAGGTATACTGACACCCTGTTTTTAAAAAGTCTGCAGTACAAAATTCCCATTTAGTTTATTTTTAGCTTGAGTCTACTCTGCTAGTAAAAATAAAACTATTTTTGTAAGTGCTGCTTCTGGTACTTACATCCACATTTTAAAAGAATTCACAGAAAACAGTCCATGGTGATAACTGTGTGCAAGGCCCAGATTGCTGTAGAGTTGTGTGTTAAATAAGTCTTTCTATGATGGCTGCATTTCAGCTGCATCATAGGGTTCACCTCACATGATTCCTGCCCCTCACCACGCACAGACACACACATACAGGCACACCTCTTCTTGCTTACTTAAGAGCAAGTACTTGGCTTATTTAATTTGTGCATTTGTCCAGTGTGTGCGCACTGACTGTCCTTTGTGTATTGTCTGTGGCCTTATGTGCACACATAGGCACTGAATAAATGTCTGTGATGAAGATGCCCCTTAAGAGACGATGAGGGACTGCTCTTTTAGAGAGTTGTGTGTTTCCATGGCAACTACCTTTCTAAAACTTTGAGTTTTATCCACATATATTTTTCAGATACTGAAAACAAGGCTATGTTTAATTTGGAGAAGATTTAAGTTTTGAAGAGGAAACTGTAGCTCCTCAGATGTAGAGAGCACATATACTTTGAAAGCTCATTGGAAAAAAATTATGATTCCTTTTGTGTTTGACACCTACCAAAGACCAATATTCCACTCAGATCATCTTTCATTGTCAGTTTTCCATGCTTCTTAGGATAAAACACACAAATACACACACACACACACACACACACACACACACACACAAATTTTATAAAACTGTAGAGGAACTATGTGTTTCCTCTGCCTCTCCTTGGCCTATCTCCTATCCCAGTCATGTACTGTACAATGTCACTGGCTCATTGAATTAAATTTATTTTCATCATCCTTTTTCTTTTCTCCATGTAATGACAAGATCTGTGGCTTTCAGTTAGCCAGCTACATCTCATCTAGAGAAAATAGGTTATGTGCCCGTTTTGAAGGGAGGATTGTATTCATGGTTCAATGCTTTGTGTTTTTTAATAGTTGGGATACTGGAAGAGATATGGACTTTTTTCCTGAGTGATAAAATACTAGTGACCAATTCCTAATGCTCTAGGATAACTCAAAATAATTCGCATCGTCTATGAGGTCTGTGTATAAAAGAGCTTTACTTTGCTTCCACTTCTTGTTTTACTTTTAGTGTGTCTTATTTCTTTTTTTTTTCTTTTTAATACTTACATATATTTTTACTTTCTTCCTTTTCTTTTGGAAACGAAAATCCAGTTTTCTTAAAACCAAATCAGCTGTGCAGAGGATACTATTTTGCTTTTTCCACATGTGTTAATTGTGCTGTGGCTTGTTTTGTTTACTGTTTTTGCAGACCTGATTTGTCATGGTCCATGCCTTTCATTTTACTAGACCATGTCGTTGATTTCCCAGTGGGGAAAAGACTGCCTTTTCACCGGGCAATTAGTTATCTCATTTCAAAAGGGGCAAGTTTCTCTGAGATGACTTTGTCACATTTTAAATGTCTGCTTTGGAGTCTTGAGAGCCCTCTTAGTTACTTGTTCATCCATGAAAAGCATAGTTAGTCACTATGTAAATTTTTAAGTATTCATTTACTCACTTAAGGCAGAAGAAGGTTAATTTGACCATTAATCCCCAGCCACTGAGATATTATGAGTTAGTTTATTAGTGATAAAAAAACAGAGTAAGAGATGATAGTTTTAGGCCCCATGAGGAAGTGGTAGTGTTGTTTATTCTTGAGGCATATTTTCATTTGCTGATGGAGGCTCTGTAGCACTTTTCTTTGAATAGTTTTTACATAATCCTCTTGCTTAGTTAGCAGGCATATCCCTCCTCACCCAGTCCAGCACAGTGGGAAAGTGAGTCCTGTAGTCTCACTGTCTTTACCTCCCCAGAATAGGGAAAGAGAGGAGATGCTAGATTGTCTCCTGAAGGCGTGGGGCAGAGGGAGCATTGTCCCTCAGTAGGGCCCTCTGTGTACCTCCTTCTGGGTCTTCTGTACCTCTCACATCCCATTCACCTACTCATACCTTATTACTCCACCATGAGTCCTTTACCCAGGCCCCTGATGCCATCCAACCCTGTTTTAAAGCCACAGTCTTCCTGTGCATCCTTGTCTTATCTGGGCCTCCTTAATTGTTTTCTTCTTTCTAAATCAGTTACAACTATATGGCTTCATCTTTCAACCTCAGCTCCCAGATTGTGCCAGCGATCGAGGCCCTGCCTTCTCACCCCATACCCAGCCTTTTTTCTCTCTGAGACACTTGCAGTGAAGCCATTAGGCACACTCACTTTGAAAGAGAGGAAATGGCCATTTAGTGTCCTTACCTGACATGTGCACCAAGGCATTGTAGAACCCCTGTTTGTATAAAACTTTATTGAACAAGGAATATAATATTTTCAAGTTAAAAGAAATATTTGTTAATGCGGTCTGGCTCTGACCTATCTCTTTGGCTTCATCTCACTTCAGGCTCCCTCTCCCTGTCTCTTCTCCAGCTGAGCCAGTTTTGGAATGGGCCAAACACCATCTATCCATTTGGCCACTGCACATGCTCTCTTTGTCTGTAGTATTTCTCCCTTCCCCTTCACCAGCAGCTTCATTGAACCCCCTCTCCAGGGAGCTCTCACCCACTCCCCACACGCCCCCTTGTTATGCTTTCCTGATACCACACACCTTTCCAGCATAGCACTTGGCGCAGTTGCGATTTCAGTTGTGTGGTTATTTTATTGTCTGTCTCCCCCAGTAACATCTTAAGCTCCTACAGGCAAGCAGATCCTTGGTTGAAGTGTTTCCTCTAAACGGCTGTCTGCTCTGGGGCAACTATTCCTAGCCTAAGTCTTGATCACTGGAGGTAAATTTTCAGTTAGTCTAAGCAAGTCAAGATGGAGCAGAAAGATGCAAAGAATCCAGGTTCTTAATGATGCTGCTGAGCTGCTAAATAGACCAGTCCTGGGACAGCTGGATCTCCTGGCATCTTTGTTTTGGGAAATAATAAATCCCCTTTTTGTTGTGGTCAAGTCAGAGTTTTCTGTTTTTGAAAATACCCTTATAGAATTTCATGAGTGAATGAACAAATGAGTAAATGACAACTTAATTTTACTTCTTCACAACTTTTTGGATTCTTGGCATACCTTTGTAATTCAGATTTCTCTCTGTTTCTGTGAAGTGTTGCCCTATAGATGAGGATGGTGATCAGCATTGAACCCAAGGCTGGAATCCAAAAATTTTTTGAAAATTATTTCCTTTCACTAAATGCCGTGTAACCCAAATTTGAACTTGTATTCTTTACCTCTCACCCTTTGGTTCTGCACTTTGTAAGTAACTTTTGGGGGCAAGCTCCCATGTAAGGAGTTTGAGAGTCAGTTGAAGTCATACCCAGCAATTTCCTGTTTGTGAGCCTTGAAGCTCTTGAAGAGTGCAGGCAGGTTTGACAGATCTGTAGGTGTTTTGAGACACCCGGGCTGATTCATCCCCCTTTGGTAGTTAATTCTCCAAAGGTCTTCATCTCCCTAGCTACCATACTTTTCTTTCTGAATGCTGCGGTTCTCTTCTTTGCATAGGGATGAGATTCTCAAGGCCCACCCACTTGATATACTCTATGAGTTTTCTGGGGTTTGGCGGAGTATATTTTAGGCCCTACTTTTGCCATTGTTACGGAATAACTACCACGTAGGGAAGGAGTTTAGTTTGTTTCCCAGCATTTTTTGTTACTGCAGGGCTTGGCTTTGATCTCTGTAAAATCTGCTGCCTCTGTAGACCTCCACCCCTGGCAATATAATAACACAACCTAAGAAATGCAGGACATTATGTAAACACCACCTGAACAACAAAGACTTCAGCATTCTCTCATTATTTATTTGATTTCCCAGCACTTTGGCAATGAAGACTAGACAATCACTTGCTTTTTAAAAATGTTCCCCTTGGTGATAAACCATGGGAGATGGGCATGTAGGTAATCCATCTGTGAGAACGCTACTTTTGGCTATGCCATGTGGAAAAAGTACTGAATTTGTTATACAAGGACTTGCGTTCTTAAACCAAAGCGGCAATCATTCTACTTTGGCCTACCATCTTGCACAAGTAACACTCCAAGATTCAGAATGTAATTCTCACTGCCTTGAGGGGTTGTTAGTACTATAGAGTAATACACAGTAAAAGTGTTTTTGTAATGCCTGGGAGTGTTGTATAAAAGTGTTAGTTTTATAAGACTATATCTTTTCACACTGCTCAGTACCTACCTTGGTTTCCCTCCCCATCTCCAAAGATATGCAGAAGCTCATTGTCAGGTTGGTCCTGTACACACCAGGATGAGTTCCTTGCAATGTTTACAGTGAGTCACCTGCTTCTAATAGCAGTGTTTGCCTCACTGACCTCTGAATTCCAATATAATGTGTGTGGTTTTTCTCTTTTCTTTCTTTCTTTCTTTTCTTAACTCCTTCTTTTCTCTCTTTTCTTTTCTCCTTCCTTCCTTCTTTCCTTCCATCCTTCCATCTTGCAATACATGGTTGAACCCAGAGCTTTCTACATATGTTGCACTCCCAGCCTCTTTTTATTTTTTATTTTTGAATCAGGGTCTGATTAAGTTATACAGGCTGCCTTTGGCCTCAAACTCACAATCCGCCTGCCTCTGCCTGCCAAGTCACTGGGATTACAAGGCATGCGCCATCAGATATGGAATGTGTGTACGCTTTTTTAACTTTAATGATTTCCATTGAAAATAATATTCCTTGTTGTTAGTGTTGAAACAACTTCATTGTTATCTGAGAAAAGGCTTTATACAATGTTGACAATTGATCTACATTTTGTTCTTATTCAGGCAACCTGCACTTTTGCATACCTACTGTGTGCAAGGCATTGTTTTGCTTGTGAGATACATCTGTGAACAAAAAAGACAAGAATTCCTATGCCTTTAGGACTTACATCCTCTTGGGGGAAAACAAAATTAAGCAATAAACAAGCAAACTGTAGTACAGTAGATGGTGATAATTGCTACCAAAAAAAAAAAACCCCAAAAAACAAAAAGATAAGAGTCAGTGCTGTGGTGCTTGCCTGTAATCTCAACAACTCCAGAGGCAACCTGAGTAACTTAGCAAGACAGTTTCAGGATAAAAATTTTAAAAAGGACTGTGAGTGCAGCACAGTTGTAGAGCACCTGCAAAGTATGTGCAAGGCCCTGGGTTTTCCCTAGTACCACAAAAAAGAAGGAAGGGAGGGAGGGAGGGAAGAGGAGGGGAGGGCAACAAAAAGAAAAAGAGAAGAAAAAAGGTAAGAGTAGAGCAAGGGAAGCAGAGGACCAGTTTGGAGGTAGAAAGAAGTTACAGTTTTCGATTGGGTGGTGAGCCTGCACTCTAAGCATCCTGCCATCCCGTTTATTTTACAGAATTTTGTGATGATTTAATATTGCAAATGAGCCATCTCTGTATAAATGAATACTGCATGAAATGAAAGCAATTCAGCTAGAAGCTAAACCTGATTGTCAAATGCTTGCAAAAGCATGGGAAGGTGCTCTAGCCCTTGTCTGGCATTCTCAGGTTATCTATTCGTAGTTTAGTTTCCTTTTCTGAAAATAATGTTTATTGTATAGCCTTCGAATGGAGCATATCACTGACACCTACTGCCATGTGTTTATGGTTAAACATAACTAGCCGACTTTCTTATAAGACCAAGAGCTTCATCCAAAATGTTTCCCTTTAAAAGTTCTCAGAAGGCTCCCCTGGTTGGCTTTCCAACCTATAATAGTGATGGATTTTGCAGCCCTGCTGGTCCAATCAGGTGAAAAAAAACCTAATGCTTTGGGTAGTTCACCCCTTTTAACATGTGCTTTGTGTTTTGGTGGTGGTGGTTTGGGGCTGTTGTATCTTAGTCATGGAGCTATTTACACCCATAAAAACTATAGATCACAGGCACCCACCCCAAATAGCATTGTATTTCTGAACCCTGGCTCTCCTTGTGTAGCACCCCTTCTCCTCATGTCTGTTGTGTGGATGAGTATCCTTCAAGTTCTGGAGTTATGCACATTTGTACCTTCTTCCTGGCAGCTTGTCATCCTTCCCTTTTCTATATTCTGCTTTGATTTTCTCGCTGAAGTGCCTGAGCCTGGGCTACAGAGTGTGGCTCCTTCACTTGTCTGCGCCTGTAGACAAGAAGTTTTCTGAGGGTCTCTCTGTGGGCAGGAACCTGTACAGACAACACTTGTGCCTCCTGTCCAGTACTGATGAGTGCAATGTCATTCAGAAGGTAGACCAGAACTAAGGATGTATTATGGACATGTGGGCCTGGAAAGATGTCCCTCCAATCCTGACCTGTTATTCGAATCACTTGCCAGATCTAGAAAATAAAGCAGACCCTGGGAACAAGGCTGGAACTTGGGGAGGTGTCCTTCAGAGGGGATGGCAGCCACCCTGGCTCATTGTGAGCTCTCAGGCTCTCAGCCTGCCCTTCATTATTCCAAATTCTACAGCACACTTTTGTCACCTGGCGCAGAGTGACCATGTTCATCAGCTTTCAGTTACTGTAACAACTGTCTGAGATAACCAACTTATGAATAGGAAAGATTTCATTTGGCTGATTGCTTCAGAGGTTTCAGTCCGTGGTCAGTTGGCCCTGTTGGTTTGGGCTTATGGTGGTACATCATGACAGGAGCATGTAGTGGAGCAAAGCCACTCACCTCATGGCAAGGAAGCAAAAGAGAGAAAGAGGAAGGGACAGGGCTCCACAGTGCTCTTCAAGGGCGTGTCGACAATGACCTGAAGACTCCCGCTGGGCTCTAACTCATGAAGGCTCCACCACCTCCCAATAATGCCACCCTGGGGAGGAACCCGTTATCCCATGGACTTCTGGGGGACAGTTAATATCCAAACTGCATACTGACCTTGAGAAAGTCACTTACTTTATTTAGACCTCATTTTCTCATCCCAAAGGGAGAGGAATAGTCTTCAAATGATCTGAAAGATTGCTTCTTCTTCTAATGCTCTTTGAAACACTATTGAACACCCTTCTCCTAAAACTTTACTTTTTTACCACAATTAGGCTCTTCCACTTCTTTGCCTTTTGTCCTTGTCTAATTCTCCCCATGAATTAATTCTGTTCAGTTCACTATCAGTTTTCCTCTGTATGCTTTGTAGCCCACATTCTCCTTCTCCTAGCACCTTTCTACCAAGGGAACCTGTGACTGGACTCTGATAATAGCTGCAGTTGTTGCCTCCTACACTCCAGACTGAAATCCAGCTTTTGTAGTGTTGTATCTAAGTAGAGAGTTGGGCTATTTAAAAAGTTGTATTTCCAAATCCCTATTCACAAAGAGACAGAGAGTGGAATGATGTGTTCTTTGTAGGCTGTAAGGCTCCAATGGCCACAACCAAAATATATCTATATCCAAGCAGTAAAAATGTAGCATATGAGAATTTTCTCATAATACAAATCCTAACACAAATGTGTTTACAACACTTTAAGCATAAATTGCATAGTCTGCACCATGGTTTTTGTTTTTTTGTTTTTTTTTTTTAATTTGTCACATGAACCTTGAGGAGGAAACTGTACTTCAGTGGTTAGGAAAGTATTGTTTTCTCTAAATTCCATAACATAGAGTGTTTCATTTTCTCCATACCTGTGCCTGGAAATTTTAAAGATAGATGCAGCTGTGATATAATAATAAAGATCCACTATACGAGTTTTGATGGGAGAAGGGCCTGGCAATCCACTCCCAAGGCAATCCCGAAGCACTCAGCCATTGAAAACCCTATGAGGGTCGCTATGAGTCAGATACTGACTCCACGGTCCCTAACAACAATACGAGTTTTGAGGAGAAGGACCAGGCAACCCACTCCCCAAAAACAATCAGAATAGCAGAGAAGCATGACAATAGTGTTTCCCCTGTTGTACATAGGATCACTATGAGTCAGATAGGAATTTTAGCATGGAGAGATTGGTATAAATTCATGATAACAATCAGATTTTGAAAATAAACCCCGTGGTTGTTAGATTTCTGTTCACTTAATTGGCACAATCTAAAATTTATCTGTTCATATTTCTCTTCTAATTATTACCAACATTATAAAAAGAAAACTCTCTATATAGTGTAACTTATTTCTAGATAGTGGATAAGAATATAGTATTGGAATGACCTGAACTTGTAGGAATCAGATATTGTACTGATTAGTTATTTAGAATGTAACTTACCCAAAGGTCTAACATAACTTATTTTGAAAAGTGTCTACTTACAAATATGAATATTCGTATTTAATTGGAAAAGGATCTGGATCTCAGAGCTATTTACTATGTGCCCAAAGTCACATAATAAACAAAGGACTGGAATGAGAAGTCACCACTTTGGTGTATGATTCAGATCCTTGATTATGAATTGATACCATAATCATAATTTATGTGAGATGTCATACCCTGGAATCATAATTTATGTGAGATGTCATAACCTGGAAAATTATATTATTTTAAATATACCTTTAATAAGTATACTTTTCTTTAAAAGAATATTAGAACCGATTCCTCCTTCATCTTTACTTAGTGTCATACTTATTGTGTGTATACTATAGAGATTCCATTTTATTTTAAAGGCTTCCATTAAAGAATATTTCATAACTTTCCTTATTAATCCACTCTACTTTTTAATTAGATTTGATGTCAGAACACTCCTTTATCTAACTTAAATCTCTCATGCTGTAGCTTAAGACTATTTTTTCTCACCCCATCTAGGATATTAAAAGCAGCTACTCATCTTTATCCATAGTAATATTCACAAAGTCCTCCATATACTGAAAATGTTAGCATCATAACTGACAGTAAGCATAACTCCCAAATTTCAGTACATTTTAAAATAGAGAAGGAGGACCAGCTTATAATAAATATAGATGGCATAATGGTATTTAGTTTTGATGAATAAATAATACTAATATGATTTAAGCTGACTAAATGTAAAACATCCATCAACTAACTCATTCACTTAAATTTTTATCAAGCACCCACTTTGTGATACTGTGCTATATGTACAGATATACAGGAAGGATTAAATTATAGAGTTGAGACTATTTCAATACAAAGGATTTAAAAAGTAGAACCTATCAGGTGTCTTTTTCAGAAACATGAAGGGGGAGCATACTAATCTCGAGAGGACAACTCTACACCCTGTCTGATGATCCTGTCGTATTTGCCCAAATCTGGAGACAAAGCAAAAAAGATAGTCTAATCGTTAGGATATTTCTGTTCATCTTTGTAGCTGCCCCATTACTAAAATCTGCAATAGGCATGAAAATTCTACTATACATGATCACTGAGCCCATCACCTCGAAGCCTCTTCATTTTGACATTAGTGTCAGAGTTACCTGTGTCTTTCTGTGTGTTCTTAGGCATGTGTGAGCATGCAATCAATGTAGGATGACAAGAGGTTTATCACTAGGAATAAATTTTAGAGCCTTGCAGCATGAAAATGATATGCTTGGGTTACCTTCTGCCTCCTTTCTTTATCATGGACAGCAGAGGCAGAAAGGAGAAAGAGATTTATTCTGAAGCCATTTGAAGCTGACCAAGCAATTTATAACAGATGAAATGCTGATTTATTGCTGCAAAGAAAATAATGGATGTTCTTGCTAAAGTGCCATTAATAGCTTTATTGTTTAAAGTGCAAATGATATTCAGCAATTTGTTAGTCCCCTTTTGAGGCAAAATTGAAGTAATTTAGTGTAGGCTTTTAGCAGAAAAAAGGACAAACTCATTACAAAATTATAAAAGAACTCATTCAACAAGCTTGGCTGATATTTGAATTCTCTGAACTATAAAGACATAGAAAAATTAAGAAATACATGGTAACACAGGTATTTATTTAGAACAGAAAATTGATAAGAAAATTGAAGTTGGAACACTGTAAAGTGAAGAGTTTGCCTTCTTTTGGTGTCTACTCTATGTGTAAAACATTGTGCTAATCACCAAAGGAAAAGCAACTGAACACAAGCATAGTCCCTGCCCTTAGGGACTTTACTATTTCTGGAAGAAATAAGGTAACACAAAATTATTTAAATATACAACAGGATAGGATCAGTATTTCAGGAGAGGGACACATGAAGGAGGAAAAGATGACATTTAGGAGGTATTTGTCAGTATTAAAAGATGCCTAAAAGGCAGCTGCAGTGGTTGTTGTTGTTAGGTGCTGTCGAGGCGGTATCCGACTCATAGCAACCCTCATAGGGTTTTCAATGGCAGACTGTTTTGGGATTGCCTTGGGAGTGGATTGCCAGGTCCTTCTCCCATTTTTGCGGTGCTGGGAACTGAACTCGGGACCTCAGAGACTGCAGAGCAGCACTCTACCAACTGAGCTAAATCCCAGCCCAGCTGCAGTGGAGTGTGCCTATAATCCCAGCATTCGGAAGTTGAGGCAGGAGGACCGGTAGTTCAAGGGCAGTCCGGGCTATGTAGCAAGACGTTGTCTGAAAATAAAACAAAACAAAACAAACAAAAGGATGCCTGGGATTTCTTCGGCCATAGTTTGCATTATAAAGCAGTTTCAAATGTATAGAATGCCAAAAAGTGGAAAGATCTGTGCTGTGGACATTTAGTAGGTCCTTTAATGAGGTGACCTTAAATTAGTTGCCCAGGATAGTGACTGGTTTCACCTGTTTTCCTGGTATAATTATTAATAGCTCCCTCTTCTGCTCTTTTTATTTTTTTATTTAGTTGTTGTTAGGTGCCGTCGAGTCGGTATCCAATTCATAGCGACCCTCTGTACAACAGGGGAAACACTATTGTCAGTGCTTCTCTGCTGTTCATAGGGTTTTCAATGGCAGATTGATTTTTGGGAGGAGGTTGCCAGGTCCTTCTCCCAAACCTACAGCTTCTGGTGTTCCCAGGTGGTCTCCCATCCCGGTACTAACCAGGCCTGACCCTGCTTAGCTTCCGAGATCTGACGGGATCCGATGCCAAAGGGCTACAACTGCAGGCCCTTTTATTTAGTTAGTTTAGGTTTTTTGAGACAGGCTCTTGCAAAGTAGCCCATCTGGCCTTGAGTTTATGATCCTTCTGCCTCAACTTCTTGAGTGCTAGGATTACAGGTGTGTGCCACCAATCCCGGCTCCTCTCCTACTCTTAAAAGTGTCCCAGTTAAATAGTAGATTATATAATAACTGTGATAGCCCTTAAGATGAACCATTCGGCTCTCCTTCCATAAGGAACACAACTGACCAGTGCCCAAGCTGGTACTGTTCCATATCCTCAGTGCTTTGGCACAAGGCCACATCTCCCGAGGGCTGCTCCCAGCCAGTGTCTGTGCACAATGAGGGTGCTAAGCCATGTCCTTTCCAGCATCTCTTGGGGGTTCCCCACCGAGCAACTTGGTGCCAGGACTCTCCGTTGGCATGGCTAAACCTTTCTTGGAACTATGCTGTGCTCCAAGACTCTTCTTACCCTATGTATCCTCCTCTTTTTCCCAGGACCCAACCTGCATCTTGATTCAAAGGCTTTTCCTGCTTCTTCCTACTCCCTTCCCAAGAAATCTTTGTCACATATAACTTCATGTTAGTGTCTGTGTCTCAGCAGATCTAAACTAATGCAGTGGCCCTAGCAATTGATGAGTGTCAGGTACTGGATAACAATAAGACTAGAGAAAAATCAGGGCTGTATGGTAGGCAATTTTGACAAGTGCATTAAAGAATTTGATCTGGAATCCAGGAGGCAATGAGACTCCACTGAGAGTTTATCTGTTAAAATAATTATTTGATCCTGTTGATGATGGAGTAGGGTAATCAAAACAAGGAGACTAGTTAGGAGGGTACAGCAATTGTCCAATAAGAGCCTAAACTAGAGTGCAGTGAAAGTGAGTATCAGCACTGGTGTCGTTATGAGAGACATTGCCAGGGTAGGCTTGGTTTCTGATCACTGTAGACAGGAATAACTACAGAGAAGGCTCTGGCAGTAGTCAGATCCCTCTGAGATGATGAGAGCAATAAGAAAGGAAAGAGGAGGAGACCTACTGTTTTCACTGACCCTGCATTGAGAAAGGTATGACTTGAAGGAGAATGATCATGTCTTGGTGCCTGCAAGTAGCTAATAGTTGGTGAAGTCCTCTCATTTAATGGGATCTGGTCCAGAGGAGAAGTACAGCAGAGCTTGGTATTATGTTCCCCACCATATCATAGCCAGGACAGTGCACAGCATGATGTTTCTGCTGAGGATTTGTGGTCTTTCAAGGACAGAATTGACCAGAACCCAGTGAGGGGTATGGACTCTATATTAGAAGGAAAGGAATACAAGGTGCTTAATATCTTAGAGAACAGGATAGAAAGACAACCATCTACTTCTATATGGGGAAACTGGATTTCTGAAATATTGCTCTTTCCCTCCTCTCAGGCCCCTTGCCATGCTCAGGGGAAGCTGGCCTTTCCAGTTCCATGAACATGTCCTTTTGAAGGTTTAGGTCACTTCAGGTCCAGCATCCCCCACACTACTGACTCACCAATTGAAGTGTTTGATGCAATTGAAACTCCAGATGCCACAGTTGATAAGTAACCTATATAAATCAAGGCATTTCCCTCAGGCAATAAGCAAAGGAGGCCCTGTGTCACACAGTAGAAAGTCCATCCTGAGAGTTAATCATAGCTCTGTTAGTTCCTAGCTCCGTGACCAATGCCAGTTATTTTAACTCCACTGTCCTTGTCAGAGAAATGAGAGTATGGGTATTTTCCGGATTATTTTGAATATTACATAAGTTAACATGAGCCTTTTTTGTGGAGATGCTGGAAAAATGTTAATTCCTTGTCCCTTATATTTCTCCACTCTCTGGATACTCTTAAGTTTCCATTCATTGTTGTTCCAAAGTCAGACAACACATGGGACTTGAAGCTCGGTTGAGTCTATACTCCCAAATGACATGCCTGCATGATGTCCATTGCATTAACTCACTCAGTCCCACTGACGCAACCTTTAGTAGCATCTTTTCCCTGCTTCACTACTAGAATCCCTTGTATGAGCATTTCTGAGGTCAAAAGCTCCCTCCTCTGCAAACATTTGACTCATTGTCAGATGAGGGAAGGGACACAGAGAGCTCCAAGGCTCTTCCAGCCAGGCCTTTGGTAGGTTTCTAAACATAAGACCACTACCTAATTATGTTACTTTAAATTTTTTATTATTTTTTTCTTTTTATCAAAAAGCAATATAACCCAGGCACTGTACTGCATACCTGTAATCCCAGTGACTCAAGTTTCTGAGGCAGGAGGATTGTGAGTTTGAGGCCAGAGCCATCCTACCCAACTTCAGAAGACCCTGCCTTTAGAAAGCTAGGGGTTATGCTTAGTAGTTGAGCACTTGCCTAGCATGTACAAGGCCCTGGATTCAACCTTCAGTACTGCACGCGCGTGCACGTGCGCACACACACATACACATCAAAAAGCAATTCATTTTCGTTAAATATTTTCAAAAGAAGCAAGTGATGAAAATTAACATTCTTAATTTTACCATCCCTATTAACTACTGTGTACATCCTGAACGTATGTTACAAGCCAGAGAGACAGAGACATAGATTTAATTGCACTTCCACTTTCTGCTCATACCCTTGAATGCTTTCTCAGGTCACTTGACTATTCCTCTACAGTATCATGTCAGGTGCCTGTCTAGAATACCACATATGGGCGCACCATGATTTATTATTGGACATTCAGGTTGTTTCTGCTTTCCTCCACTATTCTAAGCAACATAGGATGTTAGGAAGTAGGTAGCAAAATAGCATCCTTGTGCAACTGTATTTTCACGCGTCCTTGAAATAGAATTACAAGATCAAAAGGCATGCACAGTCTTAAGATGTTTGGTTTTAAGACATTTTTTATTCACATACATTACTTGTATAAAATAATGGGTTTCATTATGATATTTCATACATGCATATAATGTATTTCAATCATACACCCCCCATAACTCTCTCTTGTTCCCCTCTTGCTAGTCCCCTTTTTGCTCCCAGGCAGTCCTTCTACTTTCATGTCTTTTTTTCCATCTAAATTATTCCACACATGGCAGGAAACATGTAATATTTATCTGAGTCTGGCTTATTTTGCTTAATATGATGATCTCTAGTTCTATCCATTTTCCTCTGAATGACATAAGTTCATTCTTCTTTATAGCTCAATAAAACTCCATATATGTATATACCACATTTTCTTTGTCTATTCATCTGTTTTTGGACATACAGATTGATTACATAGTTTGGCCATTGTGAATAATGTCCCAATAAATATGTGGCCACTTTCTTTCAGATGGGACCATAGTCCTACTTGGAGAGTGGAGGAATGAGAGGAAGCCAGAAGGGCAAAAGTTTGTTTTCCTCAGTTGTGTGGATCTGGTTCTAAGGTTTGAAAATATTCCTTGGATGCAACATCTTCCTGGCTATGGTGATTCTTATTTATTACCCAATAGTTCCTCTGCTTCCTCTAAACTGCCACCTTTAAATCTATGAGCTGTTCCTTTGAAGTGTGGACCCCTTGTGAGGAGCATGTCTGCACTTCTGTCTTATCAAACTGGAGAATCTCATCTGTGTGTCTTTCCGTAATCTCACCTCATTTTGCAACAAGATTTTTTATTTCCTCTGTTATTAGCCTTTTGATTTAATACTTTAATTTGGCACGTAGTTTCCATGTATGACTGTTTCGGTAATTCATACTGGTCCAGATTGAGCATTCTGTAAATTTGTTTTGAAACATTTTGTGAAAGATATCTTACACATGCAAGTCATTTATTTTGAAGAAATGAGAACAAGATGAAAAGCTGTGCACTCATGGTAACTACACAACCTGTTTCTTTTAATTCCACGTACTTAGGAGAAAACCGCTTGTTCTTTTATAGATCAGGTTGAGGACAAGTACCTTTTTTTTGTTCTAAATGACTCTCTAGGACATGGGATGCTGCTTAAGCAGGTTGATCATACAACATTTCACCCTTTCTAAGGATGTGAATGCATATTCTCCTAGAAGGAAGACTGGATCACCCTGGCCTCTCTGGACAATGAGGCTACAGTCCTAGAGTGTGCACCTTGTGCCTGAGATCCAAACACCTGTGAGCACTCCTACCAAAGGGCAAAACAAACAGCTGTCTCTGGGTGTTGTTTTGGCATCATGTGGGAAGGCTTATGGTATAGTGATGTGACAAGCTGTGAACAGTGGATCAGAGAATGTGAGATAATTTAATTGAGGATCTTGGAGAGAGGATAGCTGAAGAGCAGAGAGCAGGCATGTGGCAGAAAAAGGGCACCAGAGGAAAGGATAAATTATGAAATAGCCTTCTGAGGACAGTGTGAAAAGTGTACTTCCTCATTTCTCTGGCAGTTTAGGTCACTTTCCTAACCTCACATGCTTTACAGAAAGGGAAATAATTTATTTTTATTACAGCCTCATTCTTGTTAAAGCATTTTTTTTAATATCGCATAGAACAAGCCACCCATTTCTATGTAAGAGATTGACTTCCTCTTTTCTCTGGGTTTGGTATTTACTATTTCTGCCATATTCTACCCTTTCGGGAAAAAATTTTTTTACTTCTTGTTTTAGTAGCAGTAGAAATGAGAGACTAGGATCAAGCAATGATGTGTTCTCTGTGACTTGTCATGCATCGTTAGGAAGCTATTCCAAGACTTTTTATTTCTTCTGCTGTCATTGGCTCTGAATCCTGAAGTGATGAGATTTTGATTTTCACTTGTATACCACTTTTTAAGTTAATTTAATACATCATTTCTTATTGTTCACCCTCAGATTATCTTTATAGGACAAGTGGTGAATTTAACATTATCAAGTCTTTTTGTCGTTGCTGTTGTTAGATGCTGTTGAGTTGGGTCCAACTCACAGTGACCCTATGTACAACAGAACGAAATACTCCTTGACACTAGTGTGCCAGCCACTATATCTGACAGTGCTTCTCTGCTATTCATAGGATTTTCAATGGCTGATCATTTCCAGAGTGGGCTGCTGGGTCCTTCTCCCTAGTCTGTCTTAGTCTGAAAGTTCAGCTGAAGCCTGTCCACCACTGGTAGCCTTGCTGGTATCTGACGTATCAGTGGCATAGTTTTCAGCTTCACAGCAACATGCAAGCCTCTACAGTACAACAAACTCTCAGACACATGGAGGATCAAGTCTTTTGTTGTTGTTAGATGTTGTTGCGTCGGGTCCAACTCATAGCAACCCTCATAGGGTTTTCAATGGCTGATTGTTTCAGGATTGCCTTGAGAGTGAATTGCCATGTCCTTCTCCCATTTTTGTGGTGCAGGGAATCAACCCAGGACTTCAGAGACTGCAGAGTGGCTCTCTACCAACTGAGCTAAATGTCAGCCTCTCAAGTCTTTTGTTGTTGTTATTGTTAGGTGCTGTCGAGTCAGTCTGACTCATAGTGACCCTCATAGGGTTTTCAATGGCAGATTGTTTTGGGATTGCCTTGAGAGTGGGTTGCCATGTCCTTCTCCCATTTTTGCGGTGCTGGGAATCAAACTCGGGACCTCAGAGACTGCAGAGCGGTGCGCTACCAACTGAGCTAAATCCCAGCCCCCTTCAAGTCTTTTAGTAAGCCTTAATCCTAACTTCCATCCAAGGTGCATAAAAAATAACAAATAGAACTCCAAAGTAGTTTTCCTAGAAATACTAAGGTACTTGATTATTCAAATTGAAATAATATATCATTAATTTTTCATTTTTCTATTTCTTTCTGTGTAGAGACTGTTTATCCATTTAAGTCCATGTGATCATTTTGTTTAAAATGAGATCTTGGAAATGTTAACCATCATCTCTGGGTCATGAGGTAGCTAAGGCCATTTTAAACTCTTCTGTCTTTATGATTAATCCTAGAAAAGTTTCATATCCTTTCAATAGCTGAATCAGTTCCTCAGTTTAAAACAAGCAACTTAGTCCTCAAGGGCTGACAGCACTTTAATAAAACAATCAACACGCGCGCGCACACACGAAAGAAAGAGAGAGAGAGAGAGAGAGAGCAAGCGAGCTCCATGACTTAAGTCAGTGCGTTATATAACTTAAAGTTGAATTCAGTGTTATAACATTACTTCTGTGTTTCTGTGGGTCCTTTGATCATATATGATGGTACAAGAATATTGATTCCAGCATAGTAATGCTAACCCCTAAACTAACTACCCCTGAATTTAATATTGAAAAAAAAAAGGAAAAGCCCTTCATCTTTCAACTCTTCAGGATTCTTCTGTGCCCTGCACGTAAGTCTTTACATAGACTATAATGCAAAAAGTTTAAAGAACCAGTCCTAGTTTCAGATTCTTATTCAAGTTTAGTGTGCTCCTAGCTCCACAGTTGATAATACAGAAAATGTTGGAAGTCAGAGGAAAGGTCACAAAATGCCTTAGCCAGTTCTCACCAGCTGCTCTCCACACCCTGGGTTTTCTTCTTCCTTAGATGTGTGTGCTTTCCCTGTCTGCAAACTTACTCATGGACTTAGGGGCGATACCATCCTTCATTCTTGAGGTCACCATTCCTTGCATCTGAGTGGGTCAGCAGATCCAAATTAGTCAGAGGGAGGTTTATTAATGAACTCATATTTTAATGTGAATGATTTGATTTAAAGACCTGGTACTTCAGTCATATGTGAGAGGATGTCACTCCATGCAGTTTTAAAGGGTCTATCTGCAGAAAGAGACCCTCTAAGGAGTTTCAGGCAACTTTATCAGACATTTTCTTATTCTGAGGAAGCTTCGATCTTATTTTGAACTCTTCACTTAAAAAGTTTTTTTTTGTGTGTGTGAATTAGTTTGTAAGAACCTAACTGTATGCTAGCTTTGTAAACACATTTTATCCTCACTCTCCAGCCTCCACATATTCCTGAGTTTGTCTCCAAATGCTTTATATAACTCAAGCACTTAAATAAGATTGCAGACATGTTCATCTAAGCTAGTAGCAGTTAATTACCTATCTTTGTCTGTGTTTCAGCACTTAATACTATTTTGACAGGGGTTGCATACTCTCTGTCTTTCTGGAATTTTTAAAGTGCTCTTATGAGTAATTTGAGAAATTCCAAGTACAGATTACATGAGCTGTTCTTTGTTGCTTGAAAAAAATAAAAACTTTTAAAGAAGATCCACTATGTATTGGGCAGTGTGCTCTCCTTTTTCTCACATACAGTGTCTAATTTGATCTCATCCAAGCCTGTACCTTCAATTACTCCATAACCTCCAGGTATATGGATGGGTTGGGGAGAAAGGGGTTGTTTGAGGCAGTGGGGAGAGAGTCGGTGATCTCTGGGTAATATGTCTATTTTTTATCAGTGAGTCCATCTACAGGGGTGTTGCTGCTGCCATCTTTGGGTGGTAAAAATTCTGGCTGGCTGTTGGAAGAAGCTCTTTCTAGTCAAGGGTGAGTACTCTCTGGGATGTTTCAACATGAGCTTGTTTCTGTTTCTCTTCAAAAACCTGTGCTTGTTCACCTGCATTGGTGAATAGGAAGCTCAACTCACCAAATGGAGTGTGTCAGGAAGGATTACCAATTTAGTTATGCTTGTTTTTAGAGTATTTGTAAGAAATGGGCTTTATCACCCTCTTCAGTGGGGCCTACCCACCCAGTCAGCGTTTAAATATCCCAGGCCAGTCATTCTGGAACAGTAGGGCTCCTGAAGGTGCTTTCTCCAAATCTGAGGAGTGAGAAGGCTCCACCAGGACCCCCCTTTGCTGGCCCTGTCCCTGCTTTACTCCCTTGGGTGACACGCGTGTTGCCAGCACCTCTGTCCAGGCTTCACTGGCAAGACTTTCCTTTTTGTCTTTTTTCCTTTTTCCTCCTTTCATTCCTTTAGCAAGCATTGAGTGCATGCAGAATACCCAGCACTGCACAAAGTTCTGAGGATCCAGAACTACATGATGCAACTGTCCTTAGTGTTGGGCACTGGCCATTGACAGATGGGCTTTTCCTAAAGGCAAGCCATAGATATCCAGTTTGGGGGTGTTTTTAAATAAAGGAAAATATTATCATTAGATGAATCATTTTCATATTTTTAGGTAGGATTGCCCACAAAGTCATTATAGGTAAGTATGGTATTGTCTACCATGAGGATTTTTCAAGACAGCATTTATCCAGCAAATATTTATTAAGTGACTAGTGTGCCAAGCTCTCTGCTGGACACTAGAAATATAAAGAGAGGTGTGACAGGGTCCCTATGACCTTCAAACTAGAGAAGGAGTCTTGTAAACGTATAGTCATGCCATGGTAGATCTCAAGGGGGTGTCGAGTAGCTGAGTAGTCAGATTATGAACATAGAGTAGGACGGGGTCGAGTATCCAAAGTGCCTGTCACAGGGCCTAACATATAAGAGGCTCTTGGTATTTCTTGACCAACCAGTGGAGGCAGCCCTGAGGCAGAGGTTGTTCAAAACTCTGAAGAAGATGAGGGAAACACTACCCAGGAGGAGAAGCACACTCCAGCACGGCAAAATGGAGGATGTAGGTGCCTGGGGGACTCATGGAGGGAAGTGTCAGACAGATCATTCCAGAAAGGCTGACTGGGGTGAGGTTGGGAAAGTCAGAAGGCTTTGGCCCTTTTTCTGTTGGTCAGCAGGGTGGAGAGACTTGGTGAGGGGAGTCATATCAGATCTGGGATTTGGAAGGGTCTTCTGGGCTTCCTGTCTAGAATGTTCTCTAAAGTAATGAGAAACTCGAGAAAGAAGCCTGGAGGAGAGTTGAGGGCTTGTTATAGGCATAGCAGCGGTGACAGTGCAATGTGGAAGGAGAGAAGGTGAAAGAAGCAAAACTGAAAGGAACTGCAGGCTTGTTCCATCTCAGAAGTCAGGCTGGGAGGACCCAAGGATAACCACAGTTTTAAAAGGACTCACATTCCCCCATTTTGCTAGTTACTCAAACTCCAGCAAGTTACTTTACTGTCTAGTGCCTTGCGTTCTGCATCTGCACAATAGGCAGTTACACTTACCAGCTAGGATTGCTGCGGGAATTAACTGGAATAATAGTGCTCAAACACTTAGCATGGCCTCTCATGTGCAAAAAGAGCTAGAATTTTGTTGAACATATAGTATGATCAGATGCTTTACATGTATGTACTTAGTCACCCAAGAACCTTATGGAGTAGTAACTTACCATCCTTATTCCAGATGAGGAAACTGAGGCGCTGAGAGTAATTTGCCTAACAGCACAACTGATAGGGGCAAGAAGGCTATTTGGATTAGGCAGGTAGCCTCCTGGGTGCATTGCTAACTGCAGGCTGCACCACCTCTAGGTGTCACCAGTGATTATTATTATTAATATTATTATTATTTCTTCTCTCCACTCTAGCCCTTTCCTTCGGTCTCTGGCTACTAAGACTTTGTGGGAGGAGGAGACTAGTGCCTGACCTTTCTGATCATGTCTCTTCACATAAAACTGACTTGTCCCCCTCCCTGTCACATTACCTCCAGATCCTATCCAGACACCAAAACAAATGTGATATCTGAACCTGCAGTGAATGGGTGTAGTAGGAAAATGAGTTGCCCCTCCAAGGAACACACCTATGTTTTAACTAGGTACAACTACCCACAGAAGTGACAAATTTCAAGCCAATAGATAATTTTTTAAGCTGGAATACCTTAAATCCCACCCTGTGGGTGGCTTCGCCTGCTTTTGCTTATATCCCTGTGTTAGTGACATAATTTCTTTCTCTCTAGTTCTTTTTATCCTTACTACTCTTTCCCTAATTATCACAGTCACTCTGGTTCATTGAAGCCATAGAAAATAAAAAGAAGCAAAGGGAAGGAAATGTAAATCTCTTACAATGATCTCCCTGCTTGGCAGTAACCACTGTTGACTTTATAAAGACTGTCCTCGTAGTTTTGTGTGTGTGTAGATGAAATGTGTCTGAGTACAAGAAAAGGATTTTATTTGGGCAAACATTATCCTTCATTACAGTAGCAGTCATCTTATAGTCAAATCTGTGGCTCTCAGAATATGTGCAGTCTCTCTTTTACTTTATTTTGAACAACAAAGTACTATATGGGCAAAGGCTCATTATCTTGAAGTCACCCCAGTCAGTGAGAGTTTGGGTACTTGTGGAAGTCACTTGATAGAATTACTGTAAAAGTACATGATGTAATTCAACAAAAATTTAGCCACTAGATCTTGGATGCCATCATGACAAATCATTTTTAAAGAGCACTTTAAGAGGAATATGGTAAACGGCTGAGTAGTGGAGATCCCATACAGATCAAATGATAACACCAGGTTTCTTAATATGATGCATATGGACATTTCTCACCCATGATCAAATTTCCAGTAA
The DNA here is from genome assembly GCA_007922755.1 of Pedetes capensis. NCBI lineage: Eukaryota > Metazoa > Chordata > Mammalia > Rodentia > Pedetidae > Pedetes > Pedetes capensis. Next base: position 6,618 of record VMDO01007093.1, on the reverse strand, counting down.
CAGCATCACATACTAAGTCAGAGATTCTATCATAGACCGTGAGAGGCATTAAATAACTCAAAAGGGATTCTAATGATGATGAAGACATTGAGGGTAAATGCAAAACATTCAGAGGAAAATTTTTCATAAAATGCAATTCCAAAAAACTTTACAAATCCACCTATTGTTTTGTTTAAGGTATACTTAGCAATATGTATATAAAACTAAATTGATGAATTAGATCTCATAAGAAGATAACTATCTAAACACATTCCTAGCAGTTTATAAAGTCAAATTAGCAAGGTTATTTGTATTTCTTATTGTTGTTTTGTGTTTTTGTATTCTCATTGGTAAAAAGAAGAAATCTTTTATCAAGTTTACCTTATATTCAGGCATGCATGGAAATATAGATTCATTGGTTAAAAAAAATACAAGCTCACACAATTACATGTTATTTTGTAAACTATTTTTTACATATTCTAAAATTGCTATTTTCCATGCCTTAAATTTCTTACCCATTTCATTTGTCATGGCTACATTAGGGTGGGGGGACTAACATTTACTTAACAGTCCTCTTGTTACATATTTAAGATTGGTTTTTTCAATTTATTTAGCAGTATAAATAACTTAAGTAAATATCTGAATAGATAAATTTCTAAGTATGTCCATGGCTATTTCTATTAAGTTAAATGCGTGGAAATAGAATTGCTAAGTCAGGAGCTTGCAGAATTTTAAAATATTTAATATAAATTGCCAGGTCACATCAACCAGGAATACTTTCATTACATTTTAGAGAATTATTCAATTATCATCCTCTTGTGACAGTGCCTTAATTAATTCTGAGTAACACTTTCACATGATCATTTTATTGCTGTCCGAGATGTTTGTTCTATCTCTATCCCTCACTCCTCATGCCCTGAATTAGTATGAAATACAAGTTAGAGGATTTCATGTCTATTTTAGTGTCATGGCCTATTGATTGAAGTTGTTTGCTACCACTGGGGCTCAGGGCAGATGTTTCCACAGCACTGTGTGATATATCACCCCTTTCTTGTGAGTGACATTAAATCATTAGAAAACATCCCTGAGTCTTATGAGATAGAGAATCCATGATTTGCCTTAAGTTCAACAGAATACTGTTACTGTGGCTTACTATAACAGAGCCCTGTTTCTTTCCATTTGTTGCGTGGGTTGCTATTCTTCATATTATACAGTCTCAGAAAATGAGGAAGCTTGCAAAGCCTTCCTTGTGGAAAAATTTACCACCGAATCGCCGCCTTCTTGCATAGTTCTTTTTATAGTTGAGCTAGTAGTCGAAAGACCACATTGTTGCTAGCTAAAGGCATTTGTCCTACCCTCTCTGGCTATCTGACCAAGTTATGGCCAGTGAGATGAACAGAGAAGTGTAGGTGGCTGTTCTAGGAAGTCTTAAAAGAGATAGACCACACCCTTCTTTGCCCTTTCTTGTATCTTGTTCTTTGGAGTATAAGTGTGATGGCTGGAGCACTAGTATCATTTTGGACTTGGAGAAAGACAACTATATCCTAGGATTTGTAGGAAAAAAAACTAGATGAATAAGGAACCTTTATACAGTCCTGGACAGCTTGTCCCTGATGCCTTTCACATGAAAGACATAAACTTCTATATTATTTAAGCTTTTTTGTTGATGGGCCTCTTTCAACTGATGTCTGGCTTAATTCTATCTGAAACAGTCCCTTATTGATTAAACAGCCTTCTATCTTCTTGTTCCCTTTCCTACATTCATTTTCTTTCTATAGTCTCATTAGCTGTCATAGATTCCTTAATAGAGTGAGAGAACCCCTTCCTCTACCTGTATGTAAATACAACTGGTAATGTCCAGATGGAAAAGAAGGACATTAGCCCAGCCCTGCCTTGTACCATTCCCCATATTCATTTGCAAACACAATGGCATGTCTTGTTTCACTTACAAACACTATGGTAGGCCTTAGCTTTTTGAACACCCTCTTACCTCTACCCCACCATCTTTCCTGAAAAGAAAAGGGGGGAGAGGTTTGAATAAAGAACTAACACATGATTGCCCAGTGAGGTAATCATAAATAATGGTAATGTATTATATATTTCCTAAAAGCTAGAAGCCTGTAGCCATAGCACTATGGCTTCAGATCCCATCAGATCTCAGAAGCTAAGCAGGGTCGGCCCTTGCTAGTACTTGGATGGGAGACCACCTGGGAACACCAGATACTATAGGCTTGGGAGAAGGACCTGGCAACCCACCCCCAAAAATCAATCTGCCACTGAAACCCTATGAATAGTAGAGAAACACTGACAATAGTATTTCACCTGTTGTATGTAGGGTCGTTATAACTTGGATACTGACTGGACAGCACCTAACAGCAACAACAAAAAGCTAGAAGAAAGGATACCACATGTTTTCATCACAAAGAAATAATATTTAAGGAGATAGATACATTTATCCTGATTTAAGTACTACACAGTATATACATGTATTGAAACATCACCTGATACCCTGTAATATGTAAAAGTTTTGTCAATTAAAAATAATAATTTTAAAAATAAATTCTCAACTTGAAAAAAGGAAAAAAAAGAACAAATGAACTCCGCTCTATGAGAAAGCAGGTGGGGCAGGAGCCTCCTGGAGGTGAGAGGCAGCAGCTGTCTGTAAGTGACAGCTCCATGCAGCAAGCCTGAGTGGCTTCAGGGAATCTGTCACTGTGGATGTCAACAAGCTGCAGGCTGCATTGCTCTACCTTCCCTCACTTTTCTTATTCAGGTTAGTTGTGATCATTTGTTAGGTTTTTCTAGCTCTTTCACCAAACAGCTCAAGGCACACAGCTTTTTAAATGGAGCGTTAAATATTATAAAACTTAGTCATGAAAAGTATGGTAAGGAATAAGTAAAAGAAGACAGAAAGGAGCAGGAGAAAAGGCAGAGAAAAGAAGGAAGATAAAAATCCCCAGCTTTCAGCCATGGACATACGAAAGTATCCTGTTGTTGTTAGGTGCCGTCGAGTCGGTATCCAACTCATAGCGACCCTCATAGGGTTTTCAATGGCTGTTTCAGGATTGCCTTGGGAGTGGATTGCCAGGTCCTTCTCCCATTTTTGCGGTGCTGGGAATTGAACTCGGGACCTCAGAGACTGCAGCGCAGCACTCTACCAACTGAGCTAAATCCCAGCCCCATCCTGTTGTTAGGTGCTGCTAAATCAGGTCTGACTCATAGTGGCCCTACGTACTACAGAATGAAACACTACCTGACACTGTGCTATACTCAGCACTATGTCAGTGCCTCTCTGTTAGTCAGAGGGTTTTCAGTGGCTGATTGTTTGGGAGTGGGCTGTGGGTTCTTCTCCCAAGCCTAGAGTACCTGGTATTCCTAGGCAGTCTCCCATCCAAGTACTAGCCAGTCCCAGCTCTGCTTAGCTTCTGAGATCTGTGATCAGATGCCAGTGTGGTATGGCTGCAGACACGGAAGTACCTGAACCAGACTTTTTTTTGATGTGGTAACATATCTATCAATCATGGCCTTGATGCCTTGTTTGTAGTGAAGTCACCTTGAGAGCAAACAAGGAAGTCAAGTGGGCACATCCTGTTGGTTCATCTCATTGCAGTCTGTATAGGGGAGGACGAGGAAGCAGAAGGAGCCTTCCTTCCAGAATCCAGACCCACTCCAATGGCTCAGGGTATCCTACTTGAGTTGTATGGGATGAATCCACCACCCTTCTTCCGACCTCACTTTTTTATTGCTACACCATGCAGTGGCAATACAGACACTGAGGTCATTGATGGGTGTAGTGTCTACTGTGCCCTACTTCAGAGTGCTTGTTTCATTTCCTGACTCATCTGTTGAGGGTTATTATTTAGTGGCAAGGAGGAGATGGAGTGCAGAGCAGGCTTAGAAGGTGGGCTTCTCAGTTTAATATGTTCTGGCTCCCTAGACAGTGCATTTTGGTGTTTAATTAATTCACCTCAGTGATTCATAGTGGCATGTCATCTCCAAGCTGTGGTAGTGATTGTTGAAGGATCTTTCTTTCTTTCTTTTATTTTATTTTTTATTTTATTTATTTTATTTAGTTACTTTTTTTGCAGTACTTAAGGGTTGAACTCAGAGCTTTGCACATTCTTTGCAAGTGTTCTGCCACTGGGCTGCACCCCCAGCCCATTTTTTATTTTTTATCCTGAGTCAGAGTCTCACTAAGTTACACAGGCTGCCTCTGGCCTCAAACTTGCAATCCTCCTGCCTCCACCTCCCAAGTTGTTGGGATTACAGTCACTGTGCCCAGCTATTGAAAGATTCTTCAAGAAGACCTAAGTGGATCCTTTTTCCTTCTCATTATGGTAGTTGCCTATACATCCTTGGCAATGTAAACTGATACTCACTGTCCACTTCCTGTTCATGTTTCTCTCATTTGTCTCTTTGATTAAACCTAGACTGAGCCTTGGGATAGGAGAAAGTATTTCCTGGACTTCAGTGCACATACTATGTATGTTTGTGTGTAGTGTGAGGAGGAAAGTCCTCACGGCATATAAAAGCTGGGAGAGTCAGAGAAGCTGTCACTACTCCTTGCATTTCATAGTCGCAAACTCTGAGACCCAAACACATGACATGGTTTGCTCTGATCACCCTGAGTAGATCTAAGCCCTGACCCACACAACCCTTTACAAGTGTCCCACACTGCCTCGCTTAGCAAGGCAATAGCCAAAGCTTATTAGAAGTCTGGGCATCAACATCCCATCGTTTAAATTGTCTTGGAATAAATCATTCTGATTGGGAAGAGCACCAGAGAATTATAGAATCCCACAGGCTTCTCAAAGATAATTCACTTTAAACTGTTCTCAGTAAAAGCCACATAAAAATGTCCAACAAATCATAGAAAAATTAGCTCATGGAGTTGTTTAACCACTAACTTGAATAAGAATCTGTTTGCCCAGAGATAGAAGTATGTAGATGATATTTCCAAAAGTATGGCAAGTAGTAAAAATTGGGGAAAGAAACAGTCTGGAGCCTGGTTTGGAGCTCAGTGTTTTTCTGGGAAAGAACAGAGAAATGCTTTGTTTCCAGTTCTCCTTGCCACACCCTAATTTTCAATTTTCATAGAATTTGTGTCTTTGAAGTTCAGGATAATAGATTTATGTCATCTTTAAACAGTTGAAAACCATCACATTTCACTTTAACACACATGATTTTTCTCACTCCAGCAGAAACATCTGAAAGTTCTGCTTGGGTATTTACAAAGAGCTGGTTTGCTTCTCAGATAGCACGAAGTGTAGACAGAACGGAACTGTAAATTGCTCTTGTATAATCTCCTTCGCTTGCCTTGTGGTGGAGGAATTGTTGAATTAAGTCGTAGTGGAAGTATTCCCTAGGGGATACTGTGCCTTGGGTTGAAAATTGGCAAATAAAATCAGGACACGCCTGTCCTTCATTCTGTCTGTGACATGTTGTTCTCTCTCTGGCTTCATCCAAGGGGGCATTATGTATGTGTGGGCATGGCCCTGGCATTGGGGGAACGTGGTACACTGCAGGAACCACTTCACTGGCAGAATGAGCCCAGTTACTCCGCAAGTTTCCTTTTTAAAATGGGATCTGGTCTGCGTTTTTGCATGTTCATTAGCTCCACACAGAAGGCCGCATCTTTCTCACATGCTAGTTTCCTTAGATCCTGTGTCTTTACAGAATGCTTTTAAAAAATAAATAACATGGCTCAGGACTGACTATTTTAGGGCCTAGCTGTTGTGTCCCCATTTTAGGACCTCATTCTTTTAGCTTCTCCTGTGGAACTTTGTTTGCTATTTTTTGTTGCGGTTGTTGTTTGTTTTAATCTTAAACTGTAGAATGTTACGACAAGCCCTGGAAATATTAAGTGACAGTTGTATTTAATCTGTTAATTATTACTAGTTATGCTTAATGTTACCAGAGTGTCCCCTCTCCTCTTCACTGTTTCTTACAGCTGTTTTCTGTATCATGTATGAAATGGGAAGGGAAAGGATCAATCAACAGACATTTCTAGGGTGCCTTGTAATATAAGGAATTTTATATATTAGAAACATCAGTATCAAAAAAGGATATTGAAAAATGTCCTTATCAAAATAAACACACAGAAGAATTATTATCCCAATTTTGCAGATGTGGCAACTGATGCTAAGAATGGAAGGACTTGTTATAGGCTCTGTAGCTGTTATTGTAGTTGACTAGGATTTGTTTTTATTTTTATTTTATATTATTTATAAATGTTGGTGGCGTACAGAGTAGTAAGTCATTTGCTGTATCCATTATGAAATTATTAAATCACTTCTGCATATACATTCATCATCTTACATATTTTACAGAACAGTGTAAACTAAAGAAGGAAAGAAAAAATAGGAATTTTAGTTAATATGTAATGAAAATCATATGCAATCACAGGTTGTATTCCCATTGATTTTTCTCCTTCCCCCTATTTTTTCCCATGTATTCATATAGTTGCATTCTATATTTTGAGATTTTCCTCTCCCTCTTTACCACTCTACATTATCTTGCCTCCCTTTCCCCAACCTCCACTCCCACTTGGTGATCCCCTCTCCCCATCTTTCCAATCTGCTAGTATTTTCCCTTCTTACATAGGTATGATTGTTCATTTTTATGTATCTGAATATGTAC
>VMDO01007092.1:0-94257 GCA_007922755.1 Pedetes capensis | reverse complement strand
TCTTCTTCTTCTTCTTCTTCCTCTCTCTCTCTCTCTTTCTCTTTCTCTCTCTCTCATACACACACACAGCTCCCAGGCCCTGGCTGAGCCTGAGGAACCCCAGTGCTGCCCCTTCCTGCTGAACTCCCCTGACAGCAGCTGCCCAGTGCATTCCAGCAGGGCATGGAGGTCTGCGTCTTGACCTGCCAAATCCAGTTTCTCCTCCCCTCTCCTTCCACTCCAGGGACCGACTGGCCAAGGTCTGAGGGCTTGCCCTGCCTGCCCCACTCTTCTTCCTTTCTCCCAGACAGTCTCCCAGTCAGCCTCTTGCCTGTGCCACCTCTATGGGCACCTGGCTCTCAGAGGATCGGGAGCCACCTGGGGACCCCTTTGTGAGCATTTTTTCAGATCTCCCTAACTCGTTGTGCTGAGAACCCCTGTCCAGCATGCTGCCCACCAGGGGTCCGCCTATAGCCTGATGGGGAGAACAACACGCAAACTCACCACCTCAGCACACCCTGGAAGCTGTGGCAATAAGGGCATGAGTGGAACATTCTAGAAGCTCTGAGGAAGAGGACTTTGAGTTGCCTTGGTAAAGGAGGGGATGACAGACAACAGATGTGTCTCTTGGACTCTCAGTAGAGAATTCTTACCATTTCCCCATCGTACCCCACCACTGCAGCAGAAATCATCATAGACCATGGACAGAAATTCATGAGACGAAGAGCTGATTTCCAAAGAATTCTGCTAAAGCCAACAGAAAGAAAACTGACTTCCTCAAATGCCCTGGCAAGAGGAACTGGGATACAGGGTGTGTGTGTGTGTGTGTGTGTGTGTGTGTGTGTGTGTGTGTGCACGCGCGCACGCGCGTGCGGGCTCAACCTGTCATGTTAGCAACACACATACTTTAGAAATGTGGGGATTTTTACATCACTGTCTCCAATAATTTCTGGTTTTCCTTTTTAAAAATGCATCCCTAATTACAGGATAGTTATCCCAGCTGGGAGTCTTTTATCTTTGCTGGATACAACCGCTTCTCGGCGAGGCTAAAAACCAGATAAATGCTATGTGTGGCATTTAAAAAGTCAAATAATATATAGGGTCACATATGAATCACTTTTTTCCCTAAATTAACACATTATTTTGATGCTTTAAGAAAAATGCTCTAATATATATTCTCTTTTAGCTTCAACTATGAAGCAATTTCAGACAGAGGCCTACAGCCCATCCCATTGGACTGACTGCCAGTGTCCTGGCCTGGAAGAATCACACATGTGCCTAAGAAGATGTCCCCAAACATGGAACAGAGTAAGGGAAAACACAGATGTTCCCTATAGTGTTTTGCATTCTAACTGCAATTGGAAGTTGGAAAAATAGTGACCACAATTAGGGCTCCCGGGAGTAGGTTTTTTTTGCCTCATTTCTTTATTGTGGTAAATGTTATGTTGTCAAGTGCTGGTTGAGTTGGGTCCAATTCATAGAGACCCTTATAGGGTTTTCAATGGCTGATTGTTTCAGGATTGCTTTGGGAGTGGATTGCCACATCCTCCTCTTTTGATACATATATCAAAATCAGGATGCACGTATATAGATAAATATTCCCATAAAAAGACATAAAGGAAATAGGAGATCATTGGTGGGGTGGTGGGGGTGGGGGAGGAGGGTCATGAGAGGGTAAGGGGGAAGTTATGTGAGCAATGTACAATGAAATGCATACATGGAAATGTCACAATGAAATACATGTCAGAATGAAACCCATTAAGTTGTACATTAAATATTTCAAAAAAAAACATATATAAAATAAAACTTACCATAATGGCATCTGATCCCCTTCACAGTATCAAGGTCTCTGGAGTCATATTATATATTCACATCTTGCATGTGCACACACACTGACTTATAGAAACATTTTCATGTACACACTTGAACACACAGTACTTATGCATACTCACTTGCCAGACACAAACACGCTGACACAGTCATACACATTCACACACTCACCCACTCACAGTCACTCATACAGACACTTGCACACCCACATTCTCACACACTCAATCTATAACATAATACAATGGACTGAGTGGCTTATAGACAATAGCCATCTGATTTGATTATTGCATATTGCATATAATATACCGATAATTCTGTACCCCATAAAAATGTAAATAAATACACAGAGAAATAAACTATAGCCATTTATTTTTCACAGTTCTGGAGTCTGGGAGCCTAAGATTAGAGTGTCTGCATCGCTAGGTTCTGGGGAGGGCCCTCTTCCAGTCACTCATGTGTACCCATGATCCCTCACACATAGAGGCACACACTGACCCACATGTCCACACACACACACACAATTAGATACATATTCACACACTCATACATTCATAATCACTCCCACCCTCATTCACACACTCATAGTCATTTTACATACTTGTGCATATACTCACATACTCATACCCATAGTCACAAACAGACATGCATAGTCACACACTCACAATCACAAACACACACACAACTCTAACCACCCACTGGGAACTCTAACACTTCATGAAAATATGATGCTTGTCGGGCAGAGAGCAGCCATGAACCCCTGAGGTGGAGGGTTTGTAGGAAAAAGGGACAGGGAATTTGCCCCCATTGGGCAGTAAACAGATATCTAAAAGTCTAAAACAAGAAAATGGTTAAGTTGCATAAAAGGATATTTTTGTTCCTTTAGCTGTCATAATTCTTTGGTATAAAATCAGAATTAATGTGGCATTTGGGAAACAGAAAAGAAGGAAATGACTGTGCCTTATGATTGCCTGCCCTCAAGCCACCTCCATTCCCCTATCATGCTTTTCAAAAGCAAAGATCTTAATGCCATCTATATTTGCAATGGAGTTAGCAGCTGTGTCTTCTCAATGGATTCAGTAGCTGTGTCTGAGGGCAGTAGGAGGTGCAATTTTGGGGAAGCAAAAGACCAGGAGAGTAGAGCCCTCAGGCTTAAGATTGATGCCCTTAGAGAAAGAGACCCTAGCTAGCTCTGCAGCCCTTCTCCCACCATGTGAGGTACAACAAAAAGCCAGCAGTCTACCACCCAGGAGAGGACCCTCCCAGGATCCCACGATGTGGGCATCCTGATCTTCCACTCCCAGCCTCCAGACTGGTGAGAAATAAACATCTGTTGTTTGTCAATCACCCAGCCTATGGCATTGTCTCAACAGCTGGAGGAGCTACAAACTTCTCTAAGTCCCAGGCATTTCTCAACGCATTGCAAACATAGCACATCACAGCCCTGGCCCTCAATAATTATCTCTTGATTAACAAAAGCGCATGGCTTTCCATTTGGTCTTCAGCTGACCTGAGCCCTCTACAGCCCAGGGCACTATTGTCAAATGGCATTGAATCTTCCCTGCCTCTAGAGCCAGAAGCTTTCTTTTATACGGCTTGCCCAGAAGTGTCTAAGCTCCCCCAGCTTCTCTGTCAGGCCTTTGTCTCTCATTTATTCCAGTTTCTTTCCTTGGACAATCTCTTACTCCCCAGGCTTCTGCTTCATCTGTACCCAGAGATCCCCAAACTTTCTCCTGCCCTGACCGTTCCCTATTGTTCCTCTTCTGTATGCCTGCTGGCCTACTCTCTTCCTGTCTGACTATTGGCATCTCACACAGAACATGTCCAAAGACAAATGAAAATATCTGAGTACAGTAAAATAGCTTTCAAAAAGCTATCCCCCTGGTATTTTTTTTTTCTTCGTATGAGTTAATGGCTCTATCTCAGTCAATCCAGGCTGCCTTAATAAAACACTACAGAGCAGTGACTTGAACAACAGAAATTTATTTGGGCACTGTCTAGAGGCTGAGAGGGGGCTGGGATTTACCTCAGTTGGTAGAGCGCTGCTCTGCAGTCTCTGATGTCCAGAGTTCAATTCCCAGCACCACAAACATGGGAGAAGGATGTGGCAACCCATTCCCAAGACAATCCCGAAAACAATCTGCCATTGAAAACCCTATGAGGGTTGCTATGAGTCAGACATGACTCGACAGCACCTAACAACAACAACAACAAGAGGCTGAGAAGTTCAAGATCAAGGTGTCCACCAATTCAGTTTCTGGTGAGCCCCCTTGTTGCCTTGCAGATGGTCATCTTCTCACTGTGACTTCTCATGGCCAAGAGAGGGAACAATCTCTCTGATGTCTTTTCTTACATAAGCATAAATCCTGTCCAATCATGGTTCCACCCTTATGACTCCATTCTCTCTTAGTTACCTTCAAAAGGCCCATGTCCAAATATCATCACAATAGGGGGTAGGGCTTCATATGAATTTGGAAGATATAATTCAGTTCATAGTATTCTATCTGTTGTTGTTGTTAGGTGCCATCGAGTCAAGTCTGGCTCATTGTGACCCTATATACAACAGAACAAAATACTGCCTGGTTCTGTGCCAAGCACATGGTCTTTTGTATGTTGCAACCACTGTGTCAATCCATCTAGTTCAGGGTCTTCCTTTTTTTTCATTGACCTGCCACTCTCCCAAACATGAAGTCCTTCTCTAGGGATTGGTCTTTCCTGACTACATGTCCAAAATACATAAGACACAGTCTAGCCATCCTTGCTTCCAAGGAGCGCTCTGGTTGCACTTCTTCTAGGACAGATCTGTTGGTTCTTTTGGCAGTCCGTGGTATATTCAATATTCATCTCCATAATTCGAAAGCATCAATGCATATGAAAATCCTATGAATAGTTCTGTCCATAGCCCCTCAAAATTCACATTCTTCTCACATACAAAATTTGTTCCTTCCCAACAGCCCCCAAACTCTTGATTCATTCCAGTATCAACTCAAAAGTCTAAAGTCCAAAGTCTTATCCCTGGGTGCAGTTTAGCCTGAGGCCAGATTTCTCTCTAGCTGTTAATCCATGAAATCAGACAAGTTTTGTGCTTCCAAAACAAAATAGTGGTACAGGCATAGGTTAGATGTTCTCATTCTAAAAGAGAGAAGGAGGAAACAAAGGAATAAGGGATCCTGGCTGAATCTAAATTGTAGCCAGGCAAAGCCCACAGGATCTTAAAACTCAAGAGCAATTGTCTCTGGCTTCACGTCCCATCTTCCAGGCCTGCTGGGACAGAAGTCACTCCTATGGCTCTGCAGGCTGTCCTGCCTTTTGGCCCTTTTTGAGGGCAATGCCCACTAAAATCAATGAGGAAACAGCTTTCCTCTGAGCCTGCAGTGGGAGTGGCAGCTCTGAGAATCAGTGAATGATCTGGGGAGACATTCCTCTCTTTTACTCAAGAACAGGACACATTCATAGGCAGGCAGCTCTACGCTCACACCCTGTAGAGTCCACAGAGTCTGATGGGCTTTCTTCCTTCTCTCCCACTTTTCTGTCTGCATTGGTTCAAACTGCTAGTGTGTTTGCTCATGTAATGCCATCTCTGTTGTCATCTTCTATTGGGATGGCTGATTAACATCATGGGGACCCTTTATGGAGCCAGCATTCAGCCACATCATTAATGTTCTCTCCAGAATGACTGTCTTCCCTTTTTGCAATAGGGGTAGAATGAGAAATTTCTGAATTGTTAGGTTATGATTCCTTTTCACTTAACAATTCTGAGGGAGCCCCCCCAAAAAAATGGAAACAAATGGGAAAACGATGATCATCTGTGTCTTTGATGTGAGAGGGATTTTGCACTTAGACTTTGTTCCTCTGGATCAGTCAACCAAAGTTTTTGTTGTTGTTGTTGTTTTGCGGTACTGGGGATTGAACCCAGGGCCTCGCGCTTGCATGTTCTACAAGTGCTGGACCACTGAACTGCACCCTCAGCCCATTTTTTTTTTTTTTACTTTTTGAGACAGGGTCTTGCTAAATGCCGCAGAACTTGTGATCCTCCCGCCTCTGCCTCCCAAACCACTGGATTACAGGCGTACACCACCGTGCCCGGCAACCAAAGTTTTTACTACATGGCAGTTTTGAGAAGGTGGCATCACAATGTGCAGAAGACATATCCTGCATTGTGGCACACAGATGACTGGTTCTCCCACCGTGACAACGCACCTGCCCATACCACGCTGAGTGCTCAGGGGATTTTGAACAAAACCGGTGTGGCCCTTGCGACCCACCCTCCCTCGTCACCTGATTGCACCTAGTGTGATTTTTTTTGTTGTTTCCTCAGATGGAAAAAATAGCCTCAAAAGGGAAATACATTTTGCCGAGATGGAGGACATGAAGCAAAAAATCGCAGAAGCACTAAAAGGCATGTACGGCACTCACTACTTGAAAATTTGATGCACGATTCAAATATAATTTTTAAATCAATGATATGAAGGCAACAACTATGCAATTTTAGGGTCACCCAGCTACACTATTTTCTTTACATTTAAGTTTATATAAACCTGAAAGAAAGAGGTGGCAGATATACATTAATTTAAGGACCTTCCTGAGGCAAATGGCCTGACCTCTGGTTCAGAAGCCCCAGGATTTTTAAAAGGTAGGTTGACATTAGAACCAAAATCTTCTTAATTAGCCAGAATAATCTGTGTGTGTTTCTGACTATCTGCTCCTAGACCAGAGTCTCTTTTCACAAGAGCCCTTTGAAATGTCAGCCAGAGTTGGAAATTTTTATATAAAAGCACACAGACTCTTGTGAGGAGGACAGAGCAGAGAACATCGGGTGGCCTTTACAGAAAGTGTGTCTTACCTTTTTGAGGGCGACTTCACAAAGCAAAGTGGCTGAGGGAAAGTCTTTTCATTAGCGGTCCTCCTGTTGTGAGGAATTCAAAGGCACGAGCATGTCCACGCAGGCATCAGGACGTGATTGTGACCTTGGATGATTCTTAAATATTCTCTATAAGTCGCATCTTCTGGAAGCTCTGGTGTAAGGACCCAGAGGAAGGAACCACTTTCCCTAAAAAAGGAGAGAAATCACAGTTAAAGCAGAGCTGGACTTTCAAGTGCCCCAGGACAGAAATGGAGCAGTTCAGAAATAGGGTGCTTTTTTCATGACTTGACAAGGATTTATCCTCCATTAAGACACCAATTTTGTAAAACTAAATCCCTGGTCCTACCACCAGAGCTCAGTCGTGATTAGGAACAGGAGGGTGACATGAGGTTAGTTGCTCTGCCAGTTTTCCAGCATGGGACTTGAATTCCTGTCTTCCACAATGATGCAGGAAAAATGACTTGTTTGTCTTCATGGGGTGGTGCACATCCCCAAGTGCAAAATCAACAGAGGGGTCTCTTCCCATTTCCTGCTTCACGCTTTCCTCTCAAGCCTCAGCAAATGCACCCCTTACCAGTCACTACTCACTTGTGTAGAGAACTGCCTAAAGAGGTAGTTCGCCCCAGGGCTTATCTAGGCCCACTTGGAGGTCTAAGGCTTGTTCCCCAGGCAGTAACCTTTGCCCTACATCTGGGAACCCCTGGGTGGCAAGCTTCCAAGGATGGCACTGGTATCCAACCCCTTTCTTCAGGCCCCTCAACACTGATTGGCTGTTTCCAAACCACTGAATGGCTCCTGATTGGACCATTCAGGAACCTCCCCTGATTGGCTACTTTTACAAAACCAAATTTGCATTTCCCCCCTGATTGGCTGAAACCCATATGGGGTGACTGCCTCTGATTGGTCCCCGGCTAGACCCTGGAGAATATATAAGGGTGGTACACAGAGAAGTCTGGGTCCATTCCATCCACCAGGACAGACAAGGAAACAATAAAGAGCTGTTGGAGCAGAGCACTCAGAGTCGGCATCTTCACTGGGAAGAAAGAAGCAATGAGCCGCTGTGGGTATGAGCCTCTGAGCCTGCCTTTCTCAACGCTTCTCAGAGCAGCTGTGGGGAAAAGCCTCCTTTCCAGGTGGGACGGCTCTTGGGTGCTTGGCTCCCCCTCACCAGATGGGTCTTTGGCGGCTGGTTCCCTCTAGCGGCCAGAGCGAGTCCAGCGGCAGGGCAATACCCCACACACTTGGATCCCCCCATGGCCTGGAATCCCCTTCTGACACCCTTGCCACCTAGCAACTGGCTCCTTGATCCTTAAAATTCAGTTCTGTCATGTGAAAGTTGTTAGAAGCAAAATGGCGTCACTTTTGCAAAACCCTAATGGCAAAAAACAAACCCAGCAGGATCATAAAGGAGGGACCTCATGCATAGGTCTGACAACAGCGCTATCATAAAAGACCCTGCCAGAACCACAGCCTTGCACAAAGACCACTGCAACCTTGCACAGGATACGTCTGTAGAGGCTGCTCTCCAGTAACTGTTGGTCCTTGGGCTGGTGCTACCCTTGTTGTTGATCCTTGTGGACAAGGATTATTGCACCAAAACAACTTATATGCTCTCTTCATTTTACCTTTAAAAACTCCCTCTTTGCCCCAAACCTCCTGGAATACGTACATAGTCTATGATGGCACATGTTTCCATTGCAATGGCGATCCCTAATAAACTTAGCAGTCTTCAGAAAATGTCCCTCTGTTGTTTATTTAGGTTGGTGGTCATCTCTTCCAGAAAGCCTTCCGGGATCCTCCTCCCCAGAGCTGATAAGACCCTGTTTTAGTTTCCTAGAGGTGCCATGAAAAAGTGCCACAAAGTAGATGGCTTAAGATACAGAAATGTATTGTCTTATAGTTCTGGAGGCTGGAAATCCAAGGTCAAGGTGCTGGCAGGCTTGGCTCCTTCCAAGCACTGTGAGGAAGAATCTGTTCCTCTGTGACTCTCACCTCTGGTGGTTTGCTGACAATGCTTGAAGTTCTGCAGCTGGTAGGAGCCTCCCTCCAGGCTCCATACTCACCTTCTTGTGGCTTTCTGCCCCGTGTGTCTGTCCCAATATTCCCTTTTGCATAAGGACATCAGTCAGAGTGGATCAGAGCCCACCCTAATGGCCTCATTTTACCTTGATCACCTCTTTAAAAGATCATTAAGGTCACATTGTGAGGAAGTGGAGGTTAGGATTTCAACATAGAATGCTTGGGGAGGGAACAGTTCAACCCACAACAGAGCCTGTTACCCCAGTGTCTGTCAGCTCTTCTACGTTATGGGATCTTTACACACCCAGTGCCCAGCGGAGTGGCTGGAACATCTAAGAAATGAATGAATGAAATGAATGGGGCCCCTAAGAAGACCCCAAATATTCTAAACACACTGTTCAGGCTCATGTCGGAGTCAACCTTCACATGATTTTTTGTGCTGGTTTATGTGACAATCTAAATGATTTGCTCTATGCAGTTGTACCAAATTGAAAATAGGAGCAAATCGTAGGAGCAACTCCACATTCCCCAAACACACACATGAAATGCAGATATAAGCGTGGCTTCATTGCCAGACCCTCCCCTGGTTTACCCCTGCCAGGTTTTTGCCAGGTCTGGATCAGAACTTTTCCTTCTTCATTTGGGTTTTACCTTTTATGCTTTCTTCCCAGGTCCCAGAGTCAGAGCCATTTGGCAGACGCAGAGCACTCTGGGCTGCTCTGACGCCTAATGCTGGTTCTCTTGCAGTTTGCAGCTCTGTTCCTCTGCACATGCCCTTGCTCTGCACCTCTCCTTACTCCAGCAATGCCCCTGCACCACCTGCCCCACCAGAGCCTCCCCTGGTGGAGGTGTGGGCAGAAAGAGACGCACTCTCAGGCTGGATCCCGCCAGAAGACCATCCTTGCTCCCCGCACTCCTTAGAAATTGTTCCATCCTCCCTGTCCAATTCTTACTGCACATCCTGGCACCGCATATACAGAGATCTCCGACCCAACAACTCTAGGGAATGGCTGCTTAGTGGCCCTTGGATGTGGGTGCTACTCTCTGAGTCCTTCCCTCCCATGGCACCCAGCTTACAAAGGCTGAGAACAGGTTCAAAACCTCTCCAAATTAGAATGCACTCTGGCCCATGCATAGTTATTCATCAGGGCCTGGTCTGTGTGGTTGGAGCATCCAAGAGCTTGTCCTACCTGTCCTGGGGGGTAGAGATCAGGCACAGCCCCCACCAGGCTCAGAGGCACAAAAGGAGGGAGACAGAACACACCTACATGTGTGTTGGATGTTAAACCTGAAACACCACCCTGATTCCCACAAATATTTTTAATAAATGCATACACATTAAAATTAAGGAACAAATCCAGGCGCAGTGGCACACGCCTGTAATCCCAGCAACTTGGGAGGCTGAGGCAGGAGGATTGCAAGTTCGAGACCAGAGGCAGTCTGCATAATTTAGCAAGACCTTGTCTCAAAAAAGTAAAAAATGGGCTGAGGGTACAGCTCAGTGGTCCAGCACTTGCAAAGCATGCAAGCGCAAGTCCCTGGGCTCAACCCCCCGTACTACAAAAAAAAAAAGAAAAGAAAAGAAAAAAAAAGAAAGAAAGAAAGAAAGAAAAGAAGAAGGAGGAGGGGGGAGGTGGAGGAGGAGGAGAAGGAGAAGAAGAAGAGGAAGAAGAAGAGGAGGAGGAGGAGGAAAAAACTGAGGAACAAGCATCTCACCATGAGGGCCAATATATGGCTCAAGATGGCACTGGTGCCACCAGCAGTCTGGTTTGAAACTACTTTTATGTAATGCCAAAGGCCTAGTTAGGCTCATACCCCAGCATCTTCACCCTGACCCAGCTCCAGAAATCCTACCTGACAGCTTGGCATCCTCACCCTTCCCCTGCTCCTTCCTCCTGGCAGGACCTTACAGGATACTGTAATTCTATTTCCCTTCTGCCACATGGTAAGCACTGTAGCCAACCCACAGTTCTCTAATCAATAAACAAGGTAACAAATCATGTTTAAGCTTAACTCGGTGTCTAAAAGCACATGATAATCCCAGAATAATTATTGGTTAATGGCATGAGCATGTAGCAGTCTGTCTGGGTCACTGTCCATACCCTTAAATATAGTGTCCAGGAAATTTAATTTTTCAATAGGTTTTAAATCATGTTTCAGACGATTACAGACAATCCACATGGTTGACTCTATGCAGTTGTACCAAATTAAAAATAGGAGCAAATCGTATTTTCTAAATATCTTCTGTATCCAATCACTTCACACAGCTCCCACCACAACAGCTATAATTGGATCTACCATCATCTTTCAACCTAAACTATTAACACAGCATCATTCTAACTGGAAACCATGCTCCCATATTTTCACACCTCCCACTGATGCCCTGTGAGGCAGCCAGGTGGCTCTTGTTCAAATCTAAGTCAGACTGTGTCTCTCTCCTGCTTAAAACCCTCCCGATATGTTCGGCATATAAGCTAGGGGTTTTTAGGAGATCTACCAGTCTCTGTTTGATCTAGGCTCAGCTATTCCCTGCCTTAGCTCATTGAGCTCTAGACATACTGGCCCCTTCCCTATTCCATGAGCCTGCCAAGAGCTTTTGCCCTTGGTATTTCCTCTGCCTGGACCCTTCCTCCACAATGTATCTGCATGGCTCCTCCCTCCCACACCTATCGCAAGGCTCCTCCCCCACCACGCTGAACCAGCTCAGCTCAGATGCTCCTTACCCAGACACCCCTGTGTGGCCCTCTCTCAGACAAAACTCCCATTGCTCTCCAGCCTCTTGTCCTCCCTCAGTTTCCCTCGAGGCTCTCATCCATCAGCCATCACACCTCTTTGTATATTATTCAACTTCTCTTCTAGAATATAGCTCCATGAAGGTAGATTTTGTGTGTGTGTTATTTCTGTTATATTCCCGACAAGAGCAGCACCTGCCACATACTAAAAGATCTGTAAATAGCTCCTGAATGAGTATGTGAATGGCAGGTTACAAGGTACATTGTGGTTGGCATCTAAATGGGAGAAGGAATGCTAAGAATAGGTAACCCACATTAAACACTTGTTGCACTATTAGGCTTTAATGCATGATTTTATTTAACCCTTAAAAAATGTTTGGCTCAAATTTTTCATATATAGATATAGAAAAATGAACACTCATACTTATCTAAGAATGGAAAATACCTACAGGAGCAGGGAGGGGATCAGCAGTGGGAGCTGAGGTTGGGCAAGGTGGGATGGGAAGGGTGGACAATGTAGAGGGGTAAGAAGGGAGGGGAAAGGCCCAAAATACAGCATGTAACTATATGAATACATGAAAAAAAGAGGGAAGGAAAAAACCAATGAGAGTATAGCCCATGATTGCATATGATTCTCATTACATACTAATTAAAATTTCTACTTTTTTTCTCTTTCTTCTTTAGTTTATATTGTTCTGTAAAATATGTAAGGTGATGTTTAAGCAAAACTGACTTAAAAGATGCATAATGGGTGTAGAAAATGAGTTATTGCTCTCTACCCCACCAACACTTATTTTAAAAATATATTTGTTGCTGGGCACGGTGCTGCACGCCTATAATCCCAGCGTCTCGGGAGGCAGAGGCAGGAGGATCGCAAGTTCGAGACCAGAAGCAGTCTGTATAACTTAGCACAACCCTGTCTCCAAAAGTAAAAAAATAAAAATAAAAATAAAAAATGGGCTGGAGGCGGCAGCTCGGTAGTCCAGCACTTGCAAAGCATGCACGACTGAGACCTTGGGTTCAACCCCCAGTACCACAAAAAAAAAAAAAAAAAAAAAAAAAAAAAAAAAAAAAAAAAAAAAAAATATATATATATATATATATATATATATATATATATATCCTCTTTCTAGCTAGCTGTGAGATCTTGGGCAATTACTTAGTTTTTCTAAACCTCCATGTTTTGCTCTTTAAATTATAGATAGTAATAGTGGTGCCTACCTTAACATGTTATGTGAGGATGAAATATGTGAGGATGATTCATTTCAAGTGCTTAGCACAGTACCTGAAAAATAATAGTCTTAATAAATGGCCATTTATTAATGTTTTATTACTTCCCCTCAAAGTTCACCCTCCAAAGAGGCGAGAAATGGACACTTACACTGGCAAAAAACCAAAACAACCACAAAAAAACCTGGCTCTCCTGAACACACTAATATCAATTCACACACACTCACTCCCTTTCCTGCCACCTTTTCACTGCTATCTACAGGTCGAGCACTGGAGAATTAGAAAAGGCCGTCATGGCAGCCGTTGTAAATACTCCACACATCTAGATTCCAAGAGAAGAGGACTGAAGGTCATTCGGGATTCTGAGGAGTATTATGGCAGTATTTCCAGATAGTTATCTATTATTTTACAGGAAAAGAGGGAATGGTTAGAAATTCAACACCGCTTTATGTTTTCCTTCGAAATATGCTAGTGAAGGTTCTCATGATAAAGATTTTTTGGTATCTTACAGCACATCTATTTACCTGTGATTGTTAATGAGTGCTTCTGCTGAATCCAAACGATGGAGTTCTGCAGCCTTCATAAGACACACTGCTCTGTTGTAGAGCTCCCTCTACTAACTCAGAAACCTGACACTTCTGGAGGAGCAGAGACAAGTAATTTCATGCTGATAAATTTTATAAGACCAAATGCTCTACGGAGCTCAGGAATCATTTTAAAGGAAGATGAACAGCTCCACCACTTAATGGGTAAACAAATGTGGCAGGATAATTTATGGAGATGTTAATTTGTGGGTTTATTTTCTCCTTGATAGGAGTCTGGAAAGATGGAAAGGTACAGTCCTTCTCCCAAGCAAGAAGGCATTTGGAGCCCAGGTTCCTCTGCATCTATGATTAACTGCACCTCAAGCAAAGCTGTCCAAGAACCCTTAACGAAAGAGCTGCAGCTCCAGAGGAAGGATCAGGGCCTGGCTTTGAGAGGCAGGGGAGGATTTCCTTAGGATGTCATAAGGGATGGGGCATTGGGGGAATTCTAGCAATGGCAGGCCTGCAGCCATAGCACTGTGGTGTCTGATCCCGTCAGATCTCAGAAGCTAAGCAGGTTCAGGCATGGTTAGAACTTGGTCAGTCCACCATTGAAAACCCTAAGAATAGCAGAGAAGCACTGACAATAACTGTTTCACCTATCATACATAGGGTTGCTATGAGTCAGACACCAACTCGATGGCACCTAACAACAACAACAAGAAGCAATGGCAGGGATTAGTGTACCAAATTCTCACAGGATCCCAAGAGGGATAAAGAACCAGAGAATCTGGGGAAAATAGTTCCCAAGTTTCGCTAAACAGCTTCATATAAATAACCTTGCCACCCCGCTCCCAGTATCACCCTCAGACACGAGACTCTAAGCCTACCCTGGTCCAGGCTACTCTCTCCCACAGTGTGCTCTGCTAAATACCTTGAGTTAAACTGTAAAGATTGGTCACAAACTCTTGGCATTTCTTCTCATAAAGAGATCAAATCTCTATTTCTCTGTCCCTTGAATCTGGCCTTGGTTATATGACTTGCTTTCATCCATTGGACACCATGGAACTTTGAAAGGTGCTTGCTTATTAGTGCTTGCCATCCCTTGCTGCTTCTGGAACACAGTCCCAAAGTAGCCTGGAAGAGCCAGCTAAGTGGTGACAAACAGGGCCCAGCCGTCCACATTACCAGAGCCAACCACTGGACATTTGAGTAAAGACCTCTGGGACCAGTAAGCCCCACAAGGGACCCATCCTACCATGGTGTGAATGTATATGTCCCCCTAAAATTCATGTGTTGAAACCCAATCCCCAGTGCAATAGTATCAAGAGGTAGGGACTTTAGGAGGTGGTTAGCTGGTGAGGTGGAGTCCTCAGGAAGGGGATCTGTGCCTTCATAAAAGGGACCCACACTCTCTGGGAGCAGGGCTTCTCAGTGGCCCCAGGTGAGGCTCCAGTGGGGGATGCAATGGCACAGGTGACAAACTTGGCAGAGCCCACATGGTGCCATCTCCCCAGGTGCACAGAGGGGACGGCCAATGAGAGCATGGTCTCCTCCACTGAGACTCCAAAGAAGGCCTGGAAAGCTCTGAGCTACAGCAGAAAACCAGCACCAGGGCAGGGCCACAGCAGCCAGCTCTCCCCAGGGCAAGTCCTAGTGGGGCCATGGGGCAGAACCACCCAAGCAGGGTGCCCATACCTGCCCAGTGATGCTGCAGAGGAGAGACCATGGCTCCAACCGGCCTGCAGGGCAAAACACTGAGTCTAAGATTATTCTGGAGTCTTAAGATTTGATGTTATTTACCCTATTTAGGTTTTAGGCTTGCTTAGAAACTGTCACTCCTTCCTTCTTTCCTGTTTCTCCCTTTTAGAAGGTGAATGCTTAATCTAACCTTGATCTACCATTGTGTTTTGGAAACAGATTTTATGTTTGATTTCACAGGTTCATAACTGGAAAAAAAATTTCTCAGAAAGAATTCATCATGAGTTTCACTTATACCTAAACTGCACTTGGAATTTAAAGTGGATGCTGCAACAAGGGAAGATTTTTGTGGATAATGGAAAAGAATGAGTGCATTTTGCATCTGAAGAGATGGATTTTGAGGGCTGATTAGTGGAACACTGTGCTCTGAACGTCTATGTCCCTCCCCAGTTCATATGCGGAAACCTAGTCCCCAGTGCAATAGTATTAAGATGGAGGAACATTAGGAAGCAGTTAGGTCATGGGAGTGGAATCCTCATGAATGGAATCTGTACCCTTCCAAAAGAGGCCTCAGAGAGCTTCCCCTGCCACCAAGGTAAGACACAGGATGACATCTCCCTCTACAAGTCTCACCAGATGCCACGGTGTCTCAATAATGGACTTCCTAGCATCCAGAACTGTAAGAAATAAATGGTTTATGCACCACCCAGTCCAAAGTGTGTTACAGCAGCTGGAACAGACCAGGATACATTCTCAGGTGGTCTAGCTGAGCAGCCACATGAGGAAGGTCCAGCAAGATCAGAAGAACCACCCAGCAGAACCCAGGCCAAAGTGACAACTCAGAGGGTTGTAAGTTCTGCAATGTTATGCAGCAATAAGCAGTTTTGACAAGAGGTTGGGCTAGGCATGCTTCCATACCAAGGGTGTTATCCAACTCCCACTTAAGTCTCTCCTATATTAACTGCTTGGCTGGGATTTAGCTCAGTTGGTAGAGCACTGCTCTTCAGTCTCTGAGGCTCCAAGCACCACAAAAATGGGAGAAGGACTTGGCAATCCACTCCCAAGGCAATCCCGAAACAATCAGCCATTGAAAACCCTATGAGGGTCTCTACGAGTCAGACACAAGTCGACGGCACTTAACAAGCACAATATTAACTGCTGTTGCAGGAGCACTGCAAAAGCCCAAGTGCCTAATTACGTTCTGTCTATGTTGCCAGCCTTTTCAAGTCACAGCATGATTAGGGGATGGGTTTGCCTTCAGGAATGTCAGCTCAGAGCATGCGTTAGTTCTTAAACCCCCAGCCTAAGGACCATTGTTCTCCCCTTTCCCTTCCTTACCCTGGAGCATCCGCATCCCACCACCTATCAATACTTGCACTCAAGTGACTTTATTTCTAGGACCTGTCCTGAAATCAGGCCTTAGACAGGCCTCTGGTCTACCCTAATAGCTTTCTATCAATACTCTGAGTCTCAGAGTATTGGGGTCAAATTGGGTCTCCCCGCCCCCCAAATTTATATATTGAAATCCCAACTCTCAGTACCTCAGAAGGTGACCTTCGTTAGCTTGGAGGAGAATTACTTTTGTATAGGGAAAGTAATTTACATGTGTGGCAGTTTATAGCTATTAACTTGGGGGAAAGTGTTTGATGGGGACTTTTAGCAAAAGTGTGATTTCGAAAAAGGGTGATTAGAAATATAATCATTTAAGATGAGTCATACCAGCATTGGATGGGCCTCTAATCCAATGCAACTGGCGCCCTCACAAAAAGACAAATTTGGGCCAGGGCACACAGGGCGAGCACTATGTAGAGGTAAAGATACCAGAGCGATGCCTTAAAAGGCAAGGAGTGCCAAAGATCACCAGCAAACCCCCAGAACCTAGGAGAGCCACAGAACACATTCTCCTGCAAGACCTTCACAGGTACTCATGACCTGCCCATGTGTGATTCCAGGCCTTCAGCCTCCAGAACTATGAGACGATAAATTTCCATTGGTTAAGACACCCTGTCTGTGGCACTTCATTACAGCAGGCTGAGTGAACTAATACACAGGGAGATGTTAGGGAGGCCAGTTTCCCACCACTCTGATGAGCCTTGATATCTTTTATTTATTTATTTATTTATTTATTTAATTTTATTTTATTTATTTATTTTATTTTATTTTTTATTTATTTATTTATTTATTTATTTTTGCAGTACTGGGGATTGAATCCAGGGCCTTGTGCTTGCATGTTTTGCAAGTGCTGGACTACTGAGCTGCATCCCCAGCCCATTTTTTTACTTTTTTGAGACAGGCCTTGCTAAGTTACACAGACTGCCTCTAGTGTCAAACTTCCAATCCTCCTGCCTCTGCCTCCAGAGCCACTGGGATTACAGGCGTGCACCACCGTACCCAGTTTGAGCCTTGGTTTCTTTACACAGATTATTACACTCTGTTCCCCACCTCTCTGGTTTGCTAAAAAGGCCCCGTCAAACACTTTCCCCCAAGTCAATAGTTATAAATTGCCCCACATGGCAAATTACTTTCCTTATACAAAAGTAATGCTTCTTCAATGTAACTAAAGGTATCTTACAAAGAAATAATATCATAACTTTTCTTAGTTTTTACAGCAACAACTATCGCCTCACATACATTGTCAATTCAGGTTATATACTTTACATGTTTTCTTTGTTTAACAACAGATTCTTGGATTCTAGAAAGCCTGGGGGAACAAATCTTACAAATGCATTTAATTATTCCAAATTTGAATGCCACCTTTGACAAACCATAATTTCTCCGAGCAAATTATGTCTTGTGCCAGTACTTGTTTACATCACGCATGTATTCATATCTGAAATATATGCCTATTAAAGAATATAAAGGGATTAATTAAGGACTTGACTCAAGAACTTAGAAAAAATAACAGAGCAAGCCAAGGCAAAGTAGAATGAAGAACATAGTAAAAATAAAAGCATAAATTAACAAATTCTAAGAGACAGTATAGCTGAGAAATACAATCAAGAGTCATTGTTTTTGTTTAAGAAAAATAAAGTACTAATTTGGCCAATTCTTTTTAAAAAGGCAAAAAGAAGAAAGGAAGAAAATCTTAGAAATGAAAAGGGGTAAAGTACCACAGATACAGAAGAAATTAAAGACTTGAAAGTCTTAACTATGTCCACAGGTCTCTAGGCTGAAAACAGGGACAAAATGGACACTCCAGACAAAATTGAAATTACCAAAATTAATACGATACCAGACCAAAATCTTTTCCTTAAAGACCCAGGTCCTTGAAGGAAATTAGTTTTTTTTGTCAAGTAGCTATTTCCTGGGAAAAGGTGCCAGTCCAGAAGTTTTCCAAGGTGAATTTCTTCCAATCTTCAAATTTGCTTTTCCAGAAATTAGAGAAAGCAGAAACATTTTAAAATTATCTTTTAAATACCAGGATTAGAATCCCCCTTATATGCCCATAATGGAACAATAGAGAATAAAGTTACTTTCCTTAATAAAACCAAGAAAAAGAAAATGAAAAAATAGTTTCCCAGATGCTGGACTTCGGGCAATGAAACACAGCGATCTCTGAAAGATGGAAAATACGGAAATGAAATGAGCCCTACGAGTTCCCACCTTTCTGTCTTGAGAAAGTTTCCTGACTCCAGTGCAAGGAGGTGGAGCCCAGGGGACCTTCGGATTAGGGAGATGATGTTGAGAGCCAGGGAGGTCAAGGCAGGTAGGTCTTGCAAGGGTGCATACTAGATGAGTATGGATAAACATTTCAATTTTACCTCTAGACATCCCAAAGTCACAGTACCATGTCTTGAAAAGGTTACCTATTTGCTGGAGATACAGGTCAGGGGTAAAGCACTTGCCTAGCATATGTGAACCACCACTGTTATTGCTAGGTGCCATGGAGTCAGGTCCAATTCAAAGTGACCCTATGTACAACAGAACAAAATCCTTACTGACACTGTGGCATGCCCAGCACTGCCATCAATGCTTCTCCACTACTCATAGGTTTTTCAATGGCTAATTGTTTCAGGAATGGATTGCCACCTCCTTTTCCCATTTTTTGCCATGCTGGGGATTGAACCCAGGGCCTCAGAGAGCACAAAGCAGCACTCTACAACTGAGCTAACCCTGCCACCTGCCACTACTGCAAAAAAAAAAAAAAAAATTACCTTTTGTCTTCTAAATATCCTTTGCATTTTTGTGGCAAACAACTTTCCAGTATGTGTGGATCTATTTCTGGACTTTGTATTCTATTCCTTTGACATGTCTATCTATATACTAACGCTGTTGTTAAGTGCCGTCAAGTCGGTATCCGACTCATAGCGACGCTCATAGGGTTTTCAATGGCTGACTGTTTCGGGATTGCCTTGGGAGTGGATTACCAGGTCCTTCCATTTTTGTGGTACTGGGAATTGAACTCGGGACCTCAGAGACTGCAGCGCAGCACTCTACCAACTGAGCTAAATCCCAGCCTATACTAACATAGTACTGTCTTTATTACTGTAATCTTATAACTCTTGAATCAAGGAGTGCTATGGTTTGTCCTTCTGAACTAATCTACAAAGCTATATATTAATGGTACCAAGAGGGTGGAAACGCAATCTAACCACAGTGTTAGAGGTGAGGCCTTTGGAAAGTGACTGGGCTTAGATAAGGTTTTAGGATGGACCTCCCCTGGTTGAATTCTGATTGCTCTATAAGAAGAGGGACACTATGGCACTGTGACACATCTCTATAATCCCGGCAACTGAGGAGGCTTAGGTAAGAGGGTTGGGAGATCAAGGCCAGAAGCAGCCTGAAAATTTAGTAAGACCCTGTCTCCAACTTAAAAGGAAAAAAAAAGTTTTTAAAGGGGCTGGTGGTGGAGTTCAGTGGTAGAGGACTTTCCTAGCATGTGCAAGGCCTTTGGTTCAAACCCTCCGCCCCCCACCCCCCAGTACTAGAAGAAGAAGAAGGAGTAGGAAAAAAAGAAGAAGAAGGGAGAGGAGGAGGAGGACGACAGAGACCAGACATATAGACACATGTGTGTTCTGTCTATTGTGATGTCCTTTGCCATCTTGGTACTCTGCCAGCGTGAAGGACATCATGAGAGACCAATCCAAGAGGCCCACCCAGTGTTGGACTCTGAATCTCCAAACTGTGTTATCCTGCCTCAGATATTTCATTATAGTAATGAAAAGCAGACTAATATAGGTAATGTTATCTCTCCATTTTTGTTCTTTGTCAAAGTTTTTCCACCTAGTTTATGTCCCTTGTACCTCTTTGGAATTTTAGAATCAGCTTGTATGTTGGTACAAAAATTAATCCTATAGTTTGTTTGAGGTTGTGTTGAATCTGTAGATCAGTTTGGGAAGAACTGAGATTCTGACAATATTGAGTCTTCTGACCTACCAAACACGTTTATCTAGTTCTTCAATTTTTCTCAAGAATGTGTTATAGTTTTCAATGTATGAACATTGTATATCTATTGTCAGATTTACCCTAAGTCATATTGTGATGTTAATTTGTTTACTTTCAGCTTTGGCTTGCTCATTCCTAGATTACAGGAAAAGAATTAACTTTCAAGTATTGATCTTGTGCCACACAATATTCCTAAACTTACTGAGCTTACAGACTACAATGAACTAGGGAGAAGGACCTGGAAGCCCACTTTTGAAACATTTTGCCGTTCAAAACTCTATGAACAGTAGAGAAGCACTGTCAAATACAGTGCTGGAAAATGAAGCCCCTAGGCTGAAAGGCATTCAAGAAACAACCAGGAAAGATCTGCCTCCTCAAAGTAGAGTCAACCTTAATGGAGTAAATCCCCTGGGACCTTCTTTTGCTGATGTGGCACAACTCAAAAGAGAAGAAGCATAGTGACTACAACAATGACTCAAACATAAAAAGATCATGTGGATGACACAGTGTTGGGCATTGTTTCATTTTGCTGTACCTAGGGTCACTATGAGTCAAATCTGACTTAACGACACCTAATAACAACAACAACAACAACAGCAGCAGCTTTTTTGTAAATTCCATGAGATTTTCCACATGATTATATAATTTGCAAATACTTTTTCCTTTACTTTCTGAGTATCTTTTCTTTTTTCTTGCCTTATTGCACTGTCTAGAGCTCCAGTATAACATTGAATAAAAGTGATAAAGGTCAACATTTGCTTTTTCCTGATATTAAAAAGAAACATTGAGTCCTTCACTATCAAGAATGTTAGGTATTAAAGTAAACTTAGCGGAGAAGGGACAATTTAGGGAGTGGAAAGAAGGAGGGAGGGATCTAGCAAAAGGAAGCGATGATGGGAGAAGACAGGAGGGGGAGAAGGGACAAGGAAGAGCAAGGAATGAGAGAGAGGGCAATCTCAAAGTAAACACCCCAACTTTAATAGTTCGGGAAATAATTATAATAATACCACAATACCAAAGGATGGTAATAATGCAAAAGGGCTAGATTATTCATGTAATACTAACGACAGTGTAAATGGGTAGGTCACTACAGAAAAAAAGTTTGAACTTAAATCATAATTGGGATGCAAGGGTATATAGAAAAATAATCCCACAAAAAGACATGCAAATAGAAGAGAGGCCTTTGGTGGTGGGTGGGAGAGGAGAAAGGAAGTGCACGAGAGCGTAAAGGGGAAGTTATGTGTGCAATGTACAATGAAATGCATATATGGAAATGTCACAATGAAATGCATGTCAGAATGAAACACATTAAGTTGTACATTAAAAATTTCCAATTAAAAAAAAATGTTAGCTATGTGTTTTCTCATGCTGAGAAAACTTCATTTTATTCCTAGTTTTCTGAGAGTTTATATCAGGAATGGATGCTGGGTTTTATTAAGTGCTTTTTTTCTACACCTACTGAGAGGACCAAATGGTTTGTCTTTGTTAAGAAAGGCAGTTTCCTGGGGTGCAGTTCTTCAGCCCCCAATTTAGCAGCATAAGAATGGGTCTTGGGCCTGGAACACTTCCTTAACAAAATGTAAAGAGTCCTTTTGATCCATTCTGAGATATTCCTTGTGCGGGAATATCTTTTCCTGTCTTAGACTCAGTGTGTGTCCTTTTGTTGTGCTTAAGTGTGTGCATCATATGGCACTTGGGCAGCCCCACTGCTATATCTGTCCTTGCTGGGGACTGATGGTGTCCTTCTTCGGCAACACAAGAAGGGTATGTGCACAGCTTTACCCTGCATCAGCCACCAGGAGAGATCAGCTGTCCATGGGGACTAATGCCAGCATCTGAAACAGATCTTTCTCTGTCTCTTCTCTGCATGAGTAAAATATTATTCCATCCAGTGCTTGAATGCATTGTTTTCCTTAATGAATCCAATACTAAGCTGCAGTGGGCAGAAGTATTAGACTTCTATTCCTAATAACAAGCAAAAGATGCCATTTGCTCAGTATTCATTATTGTATTAGTAGGGTAGATTACATTGATTGATTTTTAAGTGTTAAAACAACTTTGGCATTCCTGATAAACCTCCCTTGGATAAACCCCTCTGTGTGGATTGACGAATTTTATATGCTAAAATTTTGTCAGGATTTGTTTGTGCGTGTGTTTGCCTACATTTGTGAAAAACATTGATCCGTGTTTTGTTGTTGCAGTGGTGGTGGTAGTGGTGGTGGTGGTGTGTTGGGGCTAGGGATTGTGTTTGGTTTGTTTGTTTTGCAGTACTTGGGGATAAACCCAGAGACTTGTGCATGCTAAGCAAGGGTTCCACTACAGAACTGCACCTTTAGCCCCTTTTTTATTTTTATTCTGTGATAGGATCTAGCTAAACTGTGCAGGCTGCCTCTAGCCTTGAACTTGTGATTCTCCTGCCTCAGCTTCCCAAGTTACTGAGATTATAGATATGTGCCACAGCACCTAGCCAGTG
This sequence comes from Pedetes capensis, assembly GCA_007922755.1. Taxonomy (NCBI): domain Eukaryota; kingdom Metazoa; phylum Chordata; class Mammalia; order Rodentia; family Pedetidae; genus Pedetes; species Pedetes capensis. The sequence continues at coordinate 71,523 of VMDO01007092.1, read as the reverse complement.
GTTTTCTTTTCTTATAAGTCTTTGCCTGAGAGTACTCCTGACACAAAGAATCAATTGCAAAGCACTATATCCTCTTAACTTTTCAGGAAGAATGTTTATACAGTTATTACTTCTTTTTTAAATAACAGGATTTTCCAGTGAAAGCATCTGGTGTGAGAGTTTTCTTTAAGGCTTTTCACTCTGATTTCAATTTATGTATTAGGCATAGGGCTATTGAGGTTATATATTTCATCTTGAGTGAGTTTAGGTGATTGTATCTTTAAAGAAAATTTTCCATTTCATCTAAGCTGTCAAACTTATTGCAATAAAGTTTTTTATAAGCTCTTATTAACCTTTTAATATCTGTAGAATCTGTAGTGATGTCACCTCTTTCATTCCTAATGTTGGTAATTTGTGTCTTTTCTTTCTTTCCTAATCAGTCTGGCTAGATGTTTAACAATTTAATTGATATTCTCAGATAACTAATTTTTAGTTTCAATTATTTCTTTTAGTTATTTTTCAGTTATTTATCCCATTTATTTCCACTCTGAATCTTATGATTTCCTCTTTTCTGCTTCTTTTGGATTAAATTTACCTTTTTGTTCTAGTTTCTTACCATAGAACCTGAGGGTATTGACTCAAATTCTTTCTTCTTTTCCAATGACTGCCAAAAATATCCTTCTAGGTATTATTTTAGAAGCATGCTGCAAATATTGGTATGCAAGGTTTTCCTTTTCAATCAAATCAAAATATTTTCTGACTTCCCATTTTATGTATACTTTAACTAATAAATCATTTAGAAGTGCAATATTTAGCTTCCAAATATGTGGAGATTTCAGGATATCTTTCTATTTTGGTCAGAGTAAACTTTGTAGGACTTGAATCCTTTTAACCATAGTAAGACTGGTTTTATATTCTAGAATTGGTTTATCTAGGTAAATGTTCCATATGGGATTGAAAAAAAGGAAGGTGTATTCTATTTTTGTTGGGAAGAGTATTCTTTATGTCAATTATGTCAAGTTGATTGATAGTATGGTTCAAGTCTTCTATATGCTTGAAGATTTTTTATCTACTTGTTCAACCAATCAATGAAAGAGGCACCTCTAATTGTGGATATGTTGATTTTGCCTTGCAAGTCATTCAGTTTCTGCTTCATTTTAAATGATAATCTCTGTCTATAGTAGGTGCATATACATTTATGATTTTTGTGTCCTCTTAATTTTCCCCTTTAGCACTATGACATAACCACTCCATCCCTGGTTATGTACTCTGCTCTGAAATATACTTTGGCAGATATTATTGTAGCTACTTCTGCTATTTTAATGTCTGTGTATGTCTTCTATATTATTACTTTAAACATAATTGTGTCTTTATACTTAAAACATGTTTCTTGTAAGTAGTATATAGTTGGCTCTTGTGTGTGTATGTTTCAATCTAACCTGAAAATATCTATCTTTTAATTGTATGTTTAGACTATTTATACTTAATGTGATTATTGATAGGATCATGTTTAAATCTGCCACCTTGTTATTTGTCTACTGTTTGATCTATTTGTTCTTTGTTTCTCTCTAAATATCTATCTCTATCTATCTATCTATCTATCTATCTATCTATCTATCTATCTATCGCTGTGGATCAAATCTAGGGCCTTGGGCATGTTAGGTAAGTACTCTGCCACTAAACTACATTCCTAGGTTTTTGGAGACAGATTCTCATTATGCATCCCTGGATAATGTCAAACTCACAATCCTCCTGTCTCAGCCTCCCAAGTGCTGGGATTACAGGTGTGGGGCCACATGTCTGGCTCCTTTTTTCTTTTTACTTACCTTCTTTTGGATTCTCTTTAATCTCTTTTATTGACGTATTAGCTGTATCCCTTTGTTTTGTTATTTTAGCCATTGCCTTAAGGGTGTTTGGTTTTATACTCAACACCCATGGAAGCAGCAGTCAAGAAATCAAAAGACACATTGCATTGGGAAAAACTGTGGAAATGACTTCTTTAAAGTGTTAAAAGGTAAAGATATCACATTGAAGATGAAGGTGCACCTGACTCATGCCATGGTATTTTCAGTCACACCATATGGTCATGAAAGCTAGACATTGAATAAGGGAGATTGGGAAGAATTGATGATTTGAATTATGGTCCTGCAGATGAATATTGAATATACCATGGACTGTAAAAAGAACCAACAAATCTATCCTAGAAGAGGTGCAACCAGAGTGCTCCTTGGAAGCAAGGATGTCTAGAATGTGTCTGATGTATTTTGGACATGGTGTCAGAAGGGATCAGTCCCTAGAGAAAGACATTATGTTTAGGAGAATGGCAGGTCAATGAAAAAAAGGAACACACTGAACTAGATGGATTAATACAGTGGATACAACAATGGGCTTAAACATAAAAAAGATCATATGCCTGGCCCAGTGTCAGTGAGTCTTTCATTCTATGGTACATAGGACCACTATGATTTGGACTCAACTCAACGGCACCTAGCAACATGTTAAAAACATCATACTACATTGCTAATATTTTTGTTTAAATGAGCCATTATATTGTTAAGAGATTTGGGTAAAAAGAAGAAATTCTTATGTATTTACCCATTTAGTTACAATTTTCAGTGCTCTCTATTCCATTAGATCCACCCAGCTTTCCATCTTTCTCTCTGGTTTTATTTTCCTTCAACTTAAAGGACTTCATTTAACATACCTTAACTCTCTCAGCTTTTGCTTATCTCAAAAAGTCTTTATTTCTCTTTCATTTATGAAAAATCTTTACTGGTTATAGAATCCTAGTTTGAAAGGTTTTTCTTCGGTTCTTTAAGGATGTTTCTCTACTCTCTCTTTGTGCTTTATTTCTGAAGAAATATGCTACTATTCTTATCTTTGTCTTCTGTTCTACAATATCTTCTTTCCTGTAGGTCTTTTAAGATTTTTCTTTTTGTGGTAAAAATATTACCACAAAAAGACAAGCAAATTGAAGAGAGGTCTTTGGTGGGGAGGGTGAGACAGGGGGAGGAAGTGCACAAGAGAGTAAGGGGGAACTTACCTGTGCAATGTACAATAAAATGCATATATGGAAATGTCACAATGAAACACATGTCAGAATGAATCACATTAAGTTATACTTTAAAAATTTCCAATAAAAAAAGATTTTTCTTTTAAATACCACAAGTTCTCTCTCATATCCTGGAGCCAGATCTACCTTAAAGAAAAAAATTATAATCATACTTATCTAAGATTGGGAAATACAAGTGGACCCCAATATGAGAGGGCAGGGGACTAGTCAGAGGGAGTGGACTACGGAGAAGGTAGGGTGGGACAATTTAGAGAGGTAAAAGGGAGAGAAAAGTGAAAAATATAGGATGCAACTCTATGAAAATCAAAAAAATACCTTAACTCATAACTGCATACAACTTTCATTACATGTTAATGAAAAATTTTCCCTTTTTGTTTACTTTGTTCTGTAAAATGTTTTAGATGGAAGTGCAAACAATCCTGATTTGACAATTACATATTGGATATATCAACCTAATCATCACTCTATATCCCATCAATAAGTCTAATTAAAAAATAATAAAGAAAAAAAGAAAAAAGATTTTTCTCTTGTTCACTTCTTTGGGGCATCTTATGATGCATCTAGGTATAATTTTCTTCGTGTTTCTTATGCTTAAAATTTGTTGAACATCTTGAACTTATAGGATTATAGTTTTCATCTAATTTGGAAATTTTCATCCATTAGTCCTTCAAATGTTTTTGTCCCTTTCCCTCATCCATGCCTCTGTTCTTCCAGCAGGGACTCTAGTTACATGTGTAATCATTCACCTCAGGTTGCCCCACAGTTCACTGATGCTCTATTCATTTTGACAGGTTTTGTTTGTTTGTGTTTGTTTCTTTTTGCTTTTGGTTGCTACATCTTTTTTTGTTGTTTTGTTTTGTTTTGTTTTCAGTATTGGAGTCTTGAAATCAGGGCTTCAGACATGCTAGACAAATGCTCTACCGCTGAGCTGCATCTCCAACCCCTCTTTTATTTTATTTAGGACAGAGACTCACTGAGTTGTGAAGGCTGCCTCTGGCCTCAAACTCATGATTCTCCTGCTTCGGTCTCCTGAGTAGCTTGGATTGCGAGCATGAGATTGCACTGCTCCCAGCTGTGGTCTGTACATTTTAATTAGACTAGGTTCTATCGCCACATCTTCAAAATCACTAAAAAGGAACTAAGGATGTAGCTCAGTGGTACAGCACTTCCCTAGCAGGTGTAAAGCCCTGGATTCAATCCCCAGCATGTGTGTTTGTGTGTGCATGTACATCACTGATGTTTCTGCAATGTATTATCTGATGTTAGTCTCATGCAGTACATTTCACCTTAGAGACTATAATTTTTATGTCTAGGTGTTTAATTTGTGTCTTTTAATATTTACCATGTCTCTATTTAATATACCTAGTCTTTTCTTTATGGGAGAAGGACCTGGCAATCCACTCCCAAGGCAATCCCGGAACAGTCAGCCATTGAAAACCCTATGAGGGTTGCTATGAGTTGGATACCGACTCAACAGCACCTAACAAGTCTTTTCTTTAGCTAGCTGAACATATGGGATACAGTTACAACTATTTTAATGTCCTTGTCTCTTAAGTTTAACATCTATGTCAGGTCTGGATTGGTTTCAATTACTTGATTTTTTTCTCCTCATTATTGGTCATATTTTCTTGCTTCTTAGCCTTATGAATTTACAATTTAATCAAATCTTTATGGAAGATATTCACCTCGTCATTATCATAGTAGGAAAACAGAAATGACTCATATATCAATAATTGGACTAAACAAGTTAGAAATATAAAACACAAATGTAATGAAATAGGCAGACAATAAAGAGAATCAGGTTGCTCCACGTTTACAAATCTAGAGATTTCGCCTAAATATAGACTACAAAAAAGATAAAGTTCCTAACAATTGGAAATACAAACGTAAAGAGTTTTTATGCATATGTACATACTGTACCGATGTGCATATATTTTTCTAGTTAGATGCAAAAAAATTACTTTTAAAGAGTAAAAGTTACTTTTAAGGATAGAACCTTCAGTGATTCAAAGCAGGGTTAGAAATTCTTATTCTTTTTTTACTGGGTGTTTGCACTTTCTTACCACGTGCATGCACTGTTTTCATTTTGATTGATTTGTTTTATAAATGTTAATACTGTTTCTCTAGAAATATAGAGCTTTGGGTTGCTTATTTCCCTCAATCTTTTATAAATTTAAATAAATAATAAGTAATATAACTCCATAACAATAGGGACAGATCCAGATTCTGTGGGAGCTGATGTTTAAACAATCTGGAGGACCCTCTGTAAGAGAAAATACATAAAAGTATGCTAGTTTCACAAATTTTTCCACCACATGGCCACGTGAAGGGCTCTTTACTTGGAAGAGACTGCAAGAGACAGATTCAACAGCTTGGGCTTCCTTAGTTTCCTGATGGACCTGCAAAGATTTATAGAACTCATGCCTCTCAATAGAAAAGGAGAGGTAATAACAGAGCTTCTAGAAACACGAAAGAATAGAAAAGAACAGAAAAATAGGGAAAAAGGCAGGGAGGAAGAATCCAGACACTGAAAGAAAAATATCTACCAAATGCTTTCTAATGAAGGCACTGTGTTAGACACTGTCTTGCATGATGTCATTAATTTTCATGATGTCCTCTGAATTATGATAAAAAAAATAATAATGAGTGCTTGATTGTGCTTGCTATATGCCAAGCACTGATTGAAGCAATTCAGTCAGTCCTCCTTCCCTATTGCACAAGATAGGCAGTGTCATCATCATCAGTGGTAATGAGCATGATCTTTGTAGTCATTTTAATATAAACAAACTGAGTCGCAAAGAAGTTGAGACTTGCCCAAGTTCATCACTGGCAAACAGGAATCAAACTTAGGCAGTCTGGTCTCAGCCTGTGATCTTCATCCCACTGCTCACTGCCTCTCCATGGTATTATTTTGCTATCCTAGAACCACTGAGCACCTGTTACTGAAAGTCAGGTTCAATTCAATATGGGAAAAGACTCCTGGGGAAGTTGTTGTTGTTGTTAGGTGCCATGGAGTCGGGTCCAACCAATAGCCACCCTGTGTACAACAGAACGAAACAGTCTCCGACTCTGTGCCATATCTGGCACTAATGTCAGTGCTTCTCTACGATTCATTGGGTTTTCAATGGCGGATCGTTTCGGGAGTGGGTTGCCAGGTCCATCTCCTTAGCCTACAGCACCTGGTGTTCTCAGGCAGTCTCCCATCCAACGACTAACCAGGCCTACACTGCTTAGCTTCCAAGATCAGGCAGGATCGGATGTCAGGGTGTTATGGCTGTAGATTCTGGGTAAGTACTCCCTCCAAAATGAAAGTACTTCCTCCCGAATGAGGTCATGAGTTCTCTGACACAGAAAGTCTTCCACAAACATTGTATAATCCCTTGTGCAGGAAGACTAGACTATTCCAAAATGACAATGCTTCCCACGTCAATCCAACTCTCCCTGACTTTCTTCCCTATTTTATTGCTTCCATTCCCATACCAGGTTCAGCTGTATCACACAGATTAGTTGTGTACATGTTTGCTGTGGGCACCCCTCTCTACTAGCAGAGTGCAAGCTCCATGCCCACTGGAATTTTTGTGATTTGTTCACTATTGTAATCCTAATATTAGGGATTAGGTACCTAATAGTACCTAATCCCTAATATTAGTTGAACAAATCAACCAATCAAATGGAAAGTTGAACTCTGTGACCCTCTAGGATTCCCCCCAGTGCTAGGATCAGTGAGGTTATACATAAGGACTTCTTTCTTCTCCCTCCTTCTCTCCCCAGGCCTGCCCAAGAAAATCGCTTACCCAATTTCCCCCTCTCAGAATTCTTGGAAGGGAATGGGCATCTATTATCACACACTGTTGTTGTTGTTAGGTGCCCTTGAGTCATGTCTGACTCATAGCGACCCTCATAGGGTTTTCAATGGCTGATTGTTTTGGGATTGCCTTGGGAGTGGATTGCCAGATCCTTCTCCCATTTTTGTGGTGCTGGGAATCAAACTCAGGATCTCAGAGACTGCAGAGTCGTGCTCTACCAAATGAGCTAAGTCCCAGCCCATCACACACTGAGAGATTAATAACACTGTTTGCAAACATTGTCCAGCAAGTGCTACCCATCCAGTGCTAACCTTGGCTTGACCAGTGTAAAGAAAGAAAGAAAGAGAGAGAGAGAGAGAGAGAGAGAGAGAGAGAGAAGGAAAGAAAGAAGAAAGAAAGAAAGAAAGAAAGAAAGAAAGAAAGAAAGAAAGAAAGAAAGAAAGGGAAAGAGAGAGGGAGACAGAGAGAGAGAGAGAGAAGAAGAAGAAGAAGAAGAAGAAGAAGAAGAAGAAGAAGGAGAAGGAGAAGGAGAAGGAGAAGGAGAAGAAGAAGAAGAAGAAGAAGAAGAAGAAGAAGAAGAAGAAGAAGAAGAAGAAGAAGAAGAAGAAATTATTGAGAGGATAAAGAACGCCTCCAGATGAATGAAGGGGGTCCCTACTGGGAGCAGAGGTAAGACTGTTGTCTAGGGGGTTTTATGGTTCCTTTCTCTGGGCAGGACTTTTTGAGCTAGCTTTTGTAAATTGGTCCTCAGGTGGTGGTTAAAGTGCAGCGGTTTCTCTTGTTTCTACCTAGAGATTGATTAGCTAGCTGACTGCTGGCCAGGTCATAGGACCTGTTTTTCTGAGACTAATGAGCTTGATCTGGTGCCTGTTGACCAAGCACCACCTGTTTCCTTTGAAGAATGGGACTGAGGAGAATGAGACTCGTGTTGTTTTACCTGATAACATGCTTAAGCCAAATAACTTTGCCAAGAGTGCTCAGACAGGACATCATTACACTTCTTGTTGTTGTTGGGTGCCATGGAGTCCAGTTGGACTTATGGTGACCCTGTGTCCAACAGAATGAAACACTACCTGAAACTGTGTCATACCCAACACCATGACAGTGCTTCTCTGCTAATTTATAGGGTTTTCAATGGCTGATTGTTTCAGGAGTGGGCTGCCAGGTCATTCTCCCTAGCCTACAGCAACCAGTATTCCCAGGCAGTCTCCCATCCAAGGAATAACCAGTCCAACTCTGCTAAGCTTCCACGATCAGATGGAATGGGATGCCAGGATGGTATGGCTGTGGACACAGTTACACTCACACTGACCCAAAAGGCATTCATTGATTGTTAACTGTGGTGCATTGTGCCACAAGCACAGGTCACATAGAACATCTGGTCAAATCTTCCTTTGTATTCAGTTTCTCAGCTGGGCTGAGTCATCACAAGGTCAAAGCAAGCAGCTGCAATTGAGCTGTCTAGGAGACTTGGCCTTTTGCCCACACTCTTTCACTTTCTGCAGGGAGTACCTTTAATCTGAGTCACTGAAGAAAAGGCAAATATATTCCTGTGTTCCCTGTGCATTTATTAATTAGCTCTTCAATTAAGACATTGTCATCAGCAATCAAACAAATGTTAATGGCCTATCTTGCTCCATTTGAAATCAAGATAATGTTTATTCAGACAACATACAACATTAGGTTTAGAACAACATTACCAGGACTAAAATCAAATGAATTATGCAGTGTTTCCCCTAATTGTAGCCTGAGGACACCCAAGGATTTGTGAACCTATCTTCAGGGAGCTATAGGTTCTCTGACTCTTGAGGGCGAGAAGGATATGTTTTCATTTCAATGTTTATATTAATGTAAATATAACTTCTGGATAATCACCTTATGAACCAATCATCTCTGCAGATCTCATTGCCCATGCTTCCCTTTATGTTTATAGTTATGTTGGAGGCAAGAAGAACTATTCAGCTAATGAGAAAAGAAGTGAGAGTAATCCATAAATAAGACACTATCACTAAATGAAAACAAAATGCTGTTAAAATGACTCACTACACAAAGGAAGGTTTGCATTAAATAAAATGGTGGGAAAATTGATTAGCCACACAGCTAATCACACAGCATGGGAATATAGGCAGAGAAAATTTATTACTAAACTCATGTGGTAAAGAGTAGCTTATTTTCAGCAAAATAACATCATTCTCCATGTCCAAAATTACTTGTCAAATGATTATTTACATTTTTTATTAATTTTGATTAATCAATCTATAAGAGCTATAAACAAGGATGCCATCTCTAGTGTATGTTTGTACATAGTAAAATAATAAAAGGGTAAAAATGACTTAAGTCAAAGATAAAACATCAAAAATTTTATTACCCTTTTGTTCAAATTTGATAAATAATGCAATAAACCTAATCTTTTCCATTTGTCTAAAATTTGATGGACTACATCAGTGAGTCAAGAGCCTCAGATATTTTTCAAGTCATGCTAATCAGAAGAGCAGAGATTTAGTTTAATAAAAGCAAAAATGCTCAAGGAACCAGTGGTTCAAATCCCAGCTATGCCACTTGCAGACTAAGACAACTTGGACAAGCCCATTTTCATTTTCTGGACCTCGGTTTTATCATTTGTGAAATAAGAGATATTAGTGGAGGGCTTTTTCAGTCTCCTTCCAACTCTGAAGTTTAATAATTCTCTTTTAAAGTTAACTGTCTCTGGCTCAACAAAGCCTGCCCCCTGCTGGCTATGGCCCATGGCTGCCATCCTGACCTGTATCAAAAAGCTAAAGTCAACTTATGGGAGACGGGACAATTTGGAGAGCGCAAAAGGAGAAGGGAGGGACCTAGCAAAGGAGGAAATCCTGGGAGAGGAGAGGGGGGAGAGGAGGAACAAGGAAGAGTGAAGAACGGGGGAGGAGGCGACCTCAGGGTGAACAGCCCAACTTTAATAGTTCAGGAAATTATAATAACACCAATAATACCAAAGAATGGTAATAATATGGATGGGCTAGAATATTCATGTAATAGTACTGACAATGTAAAAAGATAGTTCACTATAGAAAAAGTTTCGATCTTAAACATAATTGGGATCCAAGGATAGATAGAAAAATATTACCACAAAAAGACAAGCAAATGGAAGAGGGGTCTTTGGTGAGGGCATGGGATGGGGGAGGAAGTGCACAAGAGGGTAAGGGGGAACTAATCTGTGTAATGTACCACAAAATGCATATATCACAATGTCACAATGAAATGCATGTCAGAATGAAACACATTAAATTGTACATTAAAAATTTCCAATTAAAAAAAAAATATGAAGGTGAATGTGCTAGGACAGCGCTTCTAAGGGAAGGTCCAGTGGCCTACTTGACTTCTTTTCTCCATCCTGACTCGCCAGCCCACAGCAGCTAGTCCTTAAACTATTCAGCAGCCCGTGGCCTGGAGAAAGGCATCCCATGGTGCAGTCTTGCATCCGAACTGGTCAAATCTTAGTGTGGTGGCATGAGCCCAAAATGTCCCCAGTGATCCTCACTACCTGGAATTCATGTCCTTGTGTCCTCTTCTCTCACAGTAAATACGACTGACCTAGGTTACTAGCAGCATGCAGAAATGGCAACATGTGCTTTTCCAAGGCTGGTAACAAAACCCAGCTGCTTCCCCCTTCCTTGTTCTTGGATCGCTCCATCCGCAGGCAGGAAGTGAGCTGCCAGTGATGAGGACACTCCAGAAACCTACAGAGAGGTCCACGGGGTGGAAACCCAGGCCCCTTGCCAACAGCCATGTTAGTGCCCCACCTTGGAAGAGGATTCTCTAGACCAGGGTAAGCCCCAGCACGACGACAGCTCTGACCCTATGAGACCCTGACAGTGAGGTCTCACCCTCCTGAGAAACTGAGTGAGAAACCCCAAGCCAAGCTGTGGTGAACCCCCGAAACTGTGTGAGATAATGCGTTTATAGCCTGATGCCACTAAGTTATAAGGTAATTTGTTATGCAGCAATATACCTAATAGGAGACAAAGCTCTAAAGGCATCTTTTGGGTGAGTTAGGGAAGATTTGGGGTTTTCAAGGACCCCTGATATTTCAGATAAGTCCTACTTGTGTGCTATAAGGAGTTCTAGAAGTTTGCTTGCCACCAGTAACTATGAATGGAGGCCAATTTGACCTGAAAGTATATTTGGGTAATGCTCTGACCAACTGGGTAGACAGACATTATGCAGACTTGTGACACAAGACATCAGTCGAGGAAAACGCAAATTTTAAATCCTTATGTAAAGGGATTTGCCAGCCATGGCCCTGAAATGCACTAAGATAAAAGTAACACGACTGGAGTGAATGCATTAGCATCCACAGGCGCAGGCAGAAGGGGCAGGGATGCGCGTGCATGCGTACGTTGGGAGATGAAAGAAGGATGAACACAGGACCCAACACTAAGAAAAGTGGGGCTGCAGAAGCTGCCAAACTGGAGGCCTAGTCCTTGTGTATTGTTGTTGTTGTTGTTGTTGTTGGGTGCCATCAAGTTCGATTTGACTCATAACGACCCTATGTACAACAGACGAAATACTCCCCAACACTGTGCCATGCCCAGCACTGTTGTCAGTGCTTCTCTGCTATGCATACAGTTTTCAATGGCTGATTGTTTCGGGAGTGGGCTGCCAGGTCCTTCTTCCTAGCCTGCAGCACCTGGTTCCCAGGTAGTCTCCCATCTAAGGACTAACCAACCCAGCACTTTGGGATGCCAGGGTGCTATGGCTCCAGACTAGTCCTTGCATTGTTGTTGTTGTTAGATGCCATCAAGTCAGTGTCTGACTCATATCAATCCTATGTACAACAGGCAAACACTATCGTTGATGCTTTTCTGCTATTCGTAGGATTTTCAATGGCAAATTGATATTTGGGAGTGAGTTGCTGGGTCCTTCTCCCAAGTCTTTGCATTGTTGTTGTTGTTGTTGTTAGGTGCCGTCGAGTTGGTATCCGACTCATAGCGACCCTCATGGGGTTTTCAATGGCTGAGTGCTTCGGGATTGCCTTGGGAGTGGATTGCCAGGCGGGTCACCAAAAAGTGCAGTATGCTGTGTCCAAAGGTACATGGTAACCCTGGCTGCTTGGGGCAAACATCAATGTCTAGGGGGTTCATGTCACTGCAAGACAACCCGACAGCTGGTCAGCCATGGTCTTAGGCAGTCCGTCCACCAACAGACTGTCCAGTTAGTGCTGGGAGCCATGGGGAATGGAACCCAGCCTGGGGAAAGGTTAAACTCCTTTCTCCACCAGAAGTGAGTTTTAGATCAAAGCTCCTTGTCAGGAGGGAAATCAAGGCATATATGCACTGAATCTCTCAACAAGACTAAAGGCATACCTCAACAGCTGTGTGCACATGGCTTAGTCAAACGTATTGGGCACCAAGAGACACGTGATCCTTGATCCCTGGGAGTTCAGTACTAGCTTTCAAACTGCATGAGGCTGGGAAGATGACTGCTGACCATGGGAATACCACTGATGACTATTGGTCCACCAGGATTGTTGTAAATACACCAACCTACAAATGCCCGCATTTACAGACCGTAAACAACAGGGGCCTGCAGCTGTAGCCCTGTGGCATCTTATCCTGTCAGATCTTGGAAGCTAAGCAGGGTCAGGCCTGGTTAGTCCATGTTTGGGAGCCCGACTGGGAACACCAAGTGTTGTAGGCTTGAGAGAAGGACCCGGCAACCCACTCCCAAAAATCAATCTGCCATTGAAAACCCTATGAACAGCACAGAAGCACTGATAATAGTGTTTTGCCAGTTGTATGTAGGATGGCTATGAGTTGGATACCTACTCAACAGCACCTAACAACAAACAATAGGAAGAGATTCTCACCTGCAGGCCTCTGGAAAACTGTCCTTGCTGTAGTCCCTCTGTAGAGCCAGGTTGGACCCGACTCCACCTGGGTTTGGATGTCAGGGCTGATGATCCCATACAGGCATCAGGAGGGTGTGAAGTGCTAATTACTCCCTCTCAGGGCTTTCTGGGGAAGAGCAGGGCAGCTCCCGAGCAGGTCCAAGACTGGATTGAGAGGGCCGGAAGGGAGACTGGGTTTTGATGATGGTTGGGGTGGAGCTGGGGTTAGGATAAACCTGTGCGGACTTGGTCCCCTTGCAGTTCCAAATGAGGGCAAATTGGACTCTCCTATCAGCTTGCCCAGATGTGAGGCTCACAGGAAAAGAGAAAAGGGCGAGGCCTAAAAGCTGCAGCAGTAAAACATCAAAAAACAGAGTCAGACTCTATTACTTTTATTTTCATTTTAATTTTTTACTTTCATTTTTATTTTTATTTTTATTTTTTCATTTTTTTGGTCCAGGAGATGAAACCCAGGGCCTTGTGCATGCTAGGCAAGCCCTCTATGACTGAGCTACATCCCCAGCCCCTTCACTGCAATTCTTATCTAACAACAGTTTGTATTTGAATATTAAATTGTATTTTTCATAGAACTGTATTTTTTGTAGTAAGTTTGATTTAAATGAATTCCATTTAAGTGACTAATCCAGGAGACTCAAAAACATTGCCTACAAAAATGTATTTTTATTTGACATTCTCTTGCTACAGATGTTACGGGAACTCAGTTATATGTCATAGAATTCATAGAATTACAATGATACACCATATCAGGAATCTAATATCTTACATTCAATTTCTAGCTACATCAGAAAATCAAATGGTAATACGATTATTCTCACCATTATCAGCTAGAACAGATGATAGTTTAGGTACAGTGTTAAGAAGCATTGTTAATCCGAGAGGCAAATCAGGAATATGTGAAGGACATTAATTCTGTGCTCTACTAGGAAGTCAGCAGCTACCATCAAAGCCATACGACAAACATAAAAGTTAACATCCTAACAGTGCTTTATCATTTTAAAACTGATTTATACTGGGTATGGTGTCTGTCTCCCTGCTGTAGAATGGAAGCTGTAGAATGGGAACATGTTTTCCTTCTACTTTGCTCACTATCTTAGCAGCGACATGGGAATGAATGAGCAGAGAGAGAGGTGACATTCAGAGAGGTTATGGCTGAGACTAGGCTGGTGCCTTGAGAGGTGGAGGCAGGAGGATCACAAGTTCAAGGCTAGAGGCAGTCTGCACAACTTAGTGAGACCCCATCTCAAAATAAAAACTAAAAAGGAGCTGAGGGTGCAGCTCCGTGGCAGAACACTTGCAGAGGACATGAGAGGCCCTGGGTTCAACCCTCATATGCCACAAAAATACATAATACAGATATACATAATTTTAAAAAGAGCTGAGACTAGAACCCAAATATTTTTAGATATTAAAATCCAAGCTCTTCACCATCACATTCACTGAGCCCTTGGCCAGGAAGGCCCTCTCCTTGCCACTGCATGTCATAAAAAGATGCCTGGGATTGACTCTGAGGGACCAAACTGGGAGGCTGCTCTAGATTATCAAGGATAAGGTACTTATTCCCATGCTGCTTACAAACAGGAGTGATTCCTGCATAGGGAATCAGCCATCACGTAAGGTCAAATATGAACATCAATAATCAGGTCTGCTGTAACAACTTCTAGTGGGACATAACGCAGATACATACTTCTAATCAAAAAATCATTCCCCCTAAATAAAATACAGGGCTGGGATTTAGCTCAGTTGGTAGAAAACTGCTCTGCAGTCTCTGAGGTCCCAAGTTCAATTCCCAGCACTGCAAAATGGGAGAAGGGCCTGGCAATCCACTCCCAGGGCAATCCCGAAACAGCCATTGAAAACCCTATGAGGGTTGCTATGAGTCGGATACTGACTCAAAGGCACCTAACAACAACAACAACAACAAGTAAAATACATTGCTTAATTCTGTATGAAAATGTATCATGGAATCTAACTGAAGAAAGGAATCTAGATAGAAATATGTGCATAGGAGTTATCTAAAAAGGAAGAGCAAAGCTTTTTCAATAGCTACTCTTAGAGAGTAGGGATTTGAAAGAGTGCGTGAGGCAGGAAACAGTACAGAGCATACTGAGACGCTTGTTTTTTTACTTTTCATGATTCTGGCTTAGTTTAACTTCTAACATACACATGGAATATTTTTATGCCTTTTAAACTTATGATCATAATAAAACATAATGCTTTACTCTCTATATGATAATAACACAATATATGTTAGTTGATAATGTTGAAAATATGCTTACAATGAGTCCTTACCAGATTTTCCTTAGTTCCCATCCTATGATTTATTTGCATATTTATACTTATGTACTTTACATTAATGTTTTCTATTGAAATAAATGTATATAAATATTTTTACATATATTTTTACCCATTTTAGAAGCCGTATACCTCAGTAAAAACTTCCAGCAGCATTGTTTCTAAAATTGGAACAAACTTAAAAACTGCTGTCAAAAAAAAAAAAAAAAAAACCCTCCATAAAATAACAAGTGTTGGCAAGGATTGGAGAAATTGAAACCCCTCTGTATTGCTGGCAAAAATGTAAAATGGCATGACCTCTAAGGAAAACAGTGTGACAATTCCACACAACGTTAAAAATAGCATGACCAGGTGATCCAGCCAATCCACTTCCAAGTGTATAATCAAAAGAATTGAAAGCAGGATCTCAAAGATATTTGCACACCATGTTCATAGCAGAACTATTCACGATAGCCAAGAAGTGGAAATGACGCAGATATCCATGCACAGCTGAATGGATAAAGAAAATGTAGTGGATGTGTGCAACAGAAGAATTTAAAAGGGAGAAAATACTATTATATGCCACAACATGGATGAGGCTTGAGGATATTACGCTAAGTGAAATAAGCCAATCACAAAAAGACAAATACGGCAGGATTCCACTAATGGGAGATATCTAAAATCGTCAAATCCATAGAAACAGAAAGTACAATGGTAGTTGCCAGAGGCTGGGGGGTTGTTAAATGGCTCTAGATTTTCACTGTTGTAAGATGAAAAAATTCGGTAGATTTATTTCACAACAATGTGAATATGTCTAATATTACTAAAGTGTACATTTAACAATGGTTAAAATGGTGCATTTTTGATATGTGTCTTTTACTACAGTTTAAAAACAAAAACTGTACTTTTCCTCATAACAATCCTTTGAGCTAATTATTAAATCTATTTTACAGGCAAAAGTGGGAGAAGGACCTGGCAGCCCACTCCTGGAACAATCAGCCATTGAAAACCCTATGAATAGCAGAGAAGCACTGGTATAGTGCTGGGCATGGCACAGTGTGCAGGAGTGTTTCGTTCTTTTGTACATAGGGTCGCTATGAGTCAGACCCAACTCAACAGCACCTAACAAAAACTGTTGTTAGGTGCCATCAAGAATCTGACTCATAGCGACCCTCATAGGGTTTTCAATGGCTGACTGTTTTGGGATTGCCTTGGGAGTGGATTGCCATGTCCTTCTCCCATTTTGCGGCACTGGGAATCGAACTCAGGACCTCAGAGACTGCAGAGCAGCACCCTACCAACTGAGCTAAATCCCAGCCCCCAACAACAACAGGCAAACAAAATATAAATGAGCTTAAAGAAGACATGAGATTTCTACTAGCATGGATCAGCCAGGTAGGGCTCAGAGCCCCATCCAGAAAGCCCACCAAATACCTCTGGATCAGAGCAAAAAATGATATGAATAAAAAGCAACTATGGTAGCTCCATGGAAGAAGGATGTGGCAGTCCATTTCTGAAAACAATTGCGAAACAATCAGTCATTGAAAACCCTGTGAGGGTCGCTGTGAGTCAGACTCAACTGGAGGGCACCTAACAACAACAACAATGGTAGCTACACTGGGGTCAACTTAGGTTGTCTGTTTGTGTGCTTATGGTTTCCCTATGTTAGAAAGGAAAGCTTTCGAATTTTCACATTTTGAAACACTTTCCTGGTCTAGAAGGATTGATAGAACCAGAGCTGCAGTGCTGATCTCCCTCATCAGCCCATGCCAAGCTCAGCAACCTAGAAATGAAGACAGGCCAGGCCATACCCCTGTGCTCTGGCTGTGGGCGTGTCAGCTGTTAAGCCCTCCCCTGTCTCCATTTCTGGAGACTTGTCATCAGCTGGATGTGGAGAAACAGAAACCCTTGTACAACACTTGTGGGAATGTAAATTAGTATGGTGTTGTTGTTGTTGTTGTTAGGTGCTGTCAAGTCCAGTGGGCTCACTGGGACCCTCAGAGGGTGTTCCATGGCTGATTGTTTCGGGATTGCTCTGGGAATAGACTGCCATATCCTTCTCCCATTTTTGTGGTGCTGGGGATCAAACCGAGGCCTCAGACAGCACAGAGCAGTGCTCTACCAACTGAGCTAAACCCCAGCCCCAAATTAGCATAGCCATTATGGAACACAGTATGGAGTCTCCTGAAAACATTAAAAATGCAACCACTGTGTGATCTGGTGATCACACTTCTGGGCATATGTCCAAAGGAAATGAAATTTGAATGTCAAAGAGACATCTGCATTCCCATGTTTTTTGGAGCATTATTCACAATAGCCAAGACATGGAATCAACCTAAGTGACAGATGAATGGATAAACAGAAAATGTGATTATATATATATATATATATGGAGGACATTATACTAAATGAAATAATTCAGGGACAGAAGGACAAATACCACAAGATCTCACTCATATGTGAAAGCTAAAATCACAGAACTTATAGAAGCAGAGAGTAGAAGGGTGGTTGAGGGTGGAGGACTAGGGAAATGTTGGTCAAAGGCCACAAAACTTTGGCTAAATAGGAGAAATAAGTTCAACTGATCATTCTATAATGAATGCATGGTTCAAAAAGTCATGTGGCACACAAATGATACATACAAATTTTATTTGCCAGTTTAAAAAAAAATCAATTAAAAAATAAAGAATGGGCTGGGCATGGAGGCTCATGCCTATAATCCTAACAACTCAAGAAGCAGAGGCAGGAGGATCACAAGTTCAAGGCCAGAGGGAGCCTGTGCAACTTAGCCAGTCCATGCCTCAAAATACAAAGTAAAAACTGGCCTAGGGGTGTGGCTCAGGCATGCAGTGCTTGCAAGAAGCATGTGTGAGACTCTGGGTTCAACTTCAGAGTACCACAAAACAAAATTTTTTTTTAATTTTTAAAAATAAATAAATAAATACAAATAAAGAATTACCCTCAGCCAAAGGAAGCATGAGCCAGGCCCAGAGGTTAATGGGATGATAAAATGAATTGATGTATAAAAATATTTAATGGAAATTAGCAATTACCTTTGTTGCTGGTACTGGTGAGGGTTCATGACTGGCTGACCTGGAACATGAAATTGGCTCCAATCCTAGCCCTGGACTCTTCCACTGGATGACATTATCTATCGAGTCCAGCTCAATCTCACCTATGATTTAGCCTTAGTGCAAGGCATGGCACAGTGTTGGGGAGTGTTTAGTTCCATTATACACAGGGTCGTTATGAGTCGGACCCGACTTGATGGCACCTAACAGCAACAACAAACTCTAATTCAAAACTCAGATTTTCTTCCCAAGTTGGAATTCTTTCCAGGCTGATAAAAAAATATGAAAGATGGACAAAGGAGTCTAAGAAGAGGCTCATGTTTCCAAATCGTAATCTCAGAAAAATAGAAGAATACTTTGTGCCTTGGAGAACCCATATCCCAGCCCTGAAAACTCTTGATTTTCAATACCAAAAGCATACCTATCAAAATAACTAGACTGGGTAGAGAATATTGCAACTCTGATAGATTTCATAATGGTCTCATACAAGTTTGAACAATTCACATCTTAAACTATGTCACGAAGCCCGGAGATAACAATGCTGCGTCAATAAAGCATCTACCAGTATTTGTGCATGAATGTCTCTGTTTCCTTAAGGGAAGGCTCATGAAACAATTTACTGCAGAACTACTTGAACTAATTTAACTCAACAATTTTAGATGCCTCATTTTTTTAGCAAATAGATCACTTTTTATAAATCACTTTGTAGGAATTAAAAGATCAATGATGATGCTTATTAGAGATGTAATCCTGTCTCAGGCAAATTCTCCTGGAGGTTATATGGAAGATACATTTTTTTTCTTGAAAGACAGCAGTAAGTACTTGGATTTTCAGTCACTGAACCAAAAGAATATTAGAGCCCCATCTGGTGGAATTGATGTTTAATGAGTAGACAAAATGAAATTTCTCACCAGGCCATTATTGGGCACTGTGCTATTACTGCTTTCAGATTATGGTGGCCAATGGTTCTCTCTTCATCACTTCAGTAGCTTTTGTCTTGCCTGAGTGACCAGATTTCTCCCTCCAGTATCTACCCACTTCCCTTTCTCTTGCTCTTTTAGAGAAAAAAACAGCTTTCATCTGGAGAATATGGTAATTAATAGTTATGTTTAACATAGAGAAAACATTTCAAAAGAATATGCATTATCAAAGTAAATAGATTAGATAACATAATCACATAATTACACGGCAATATAAATTATATGTGATATGCGTACTATGAATTATTAAATTTTATGAAATTTTATGAAATTTTTTGGCATATATGTCAACTTTCAGAAATAGGGCACTAATGGCCTTCATTTTCTGAACAAAAAAGGTGAGGCTGTCTGAACTATAAAGAATAGCAAGTGGTTTAGGGGCTGCATTAGTTTCTGAGAATGGGGGAGAGAGAAAGCTGCTCTAGGAAAAGAAAAAGCAAGTCACAATTGGATCACGCTCCCAGTAATATGGGGACAGAATCAGAAAAATTAACTCCAGAGTTTGAAACTTGTGAGAATCAACCTAACATAGCGGAGGTTAGCCATAGGGAACATCTCCACCGGAAGTGACTTACTTCAGACTTCCGTCCTCCCTGAGCTCGGGGGAGGCTATGGCCTGTTCTCACATCTGATGCGGGGAGGGGTCTGAAACGGAAGTGAGTAAGATAGCCGGAAGGGACCTGTGGGACTTGCTCATCAGGAAGTGTGGAAGTACAGAAGCTTGGGTCACTAATAAGCAATAATAAAATCAGGAAGCTGCTAATCACCTAACCAACATCCATCCCACAACTTTATTCCTTCTAGCTCAACTCCAGGATTGTTCAGTGTGGCAATCTGCTCTGCTAAAATATTTTGACTCTCACCTCTTTGCAGCTAGGGGTGGGGCAAGAACCTAGCTCAGCCAATGAGATGCAGGCTGAGAAAAACCCTAAGGAGAGCTTCCAGGATAAAAAGGCAAAGCCTGGTTAGACCACTTCCACCCTTTGTTGCCACCTTACCCTTTACCCTTCTTCTTTCCTGTCTAACACACAATGCCTGCAGTTGCATACAGCAGCCATCTTTCAACCTCAAAGATGAAAGCCAAATGCTGAGTGAGGCAGAGAAGAGAGAAGGACTCTGGTTTCTTGTTGAGGCCTGGAACTTCCTTACTTACTTTAAGACACTGTGTTTACTAACACCTGATAGTAATCTAGTCATAACTAATATGTCTGTCTAGCACTGTAATAAAGGATAATTCAACAGGGCATTCTTGGGGAGGAGAAAGACTTTGAAAGAGCTACTGGGAATATAAAAATCTAGAAAACACCATCTCTCATTTTAAATCACAACTTAGTGAAGAAGACAGATGCAGGTAGAGATGGTTTTAATATATATGCTTAAGTACTGTGAAAAAGGAAGCAAATTCTATGAAGACCAACAAGAAATAGTCAGAGATATTAAGGGAAAAGAAAAAAAGAATAACACAAAGTCATGAATCATTTAAGGACTGAGTGGTGAAATTACCCAATGAGAGAGGTCAATCTGATTTTACAAACAAAATGTGCCCGCTTGATTTGGCAGCCAAATTGCTACTTGGCAGCATTAGTGAATACAACTTCAGTAGCAAGGCGGAGGGTAGGTGCCTAATTGTATATCTTGGGAGTAGATAGAAGGTACATAGACACCTTCTTTAGAAGCTAGCCAGATAGCTAGCATAGGGAACATAGACTGTCCTATTGATGTGCTGACAGAGTGCAGAGAAGATGCAGTAAATACAGCAAAGTTCAGCTTACAAGAAAGGTAAGTCCATGGAAACAGAGTGTACTTGGGAACTTTCTGAGGTGTGATTCATTCTGACTCCACATTAACTAATTCAGTTCCAGCTATAACCTTATGCATAACAAAGCCAATTCCCCAAAGGGAAAATACTGTAAAAATGGAATTTTTAAAAATCTTTTATAGAGACAAGAGATTTTAGAAATATGGAGCTCAAACTTTTCACTTTACAAAGGTCAACCTTCTGTTTCAAAGAAGTACATGGGTTTGACTGAGGCCACACAATCAATAAATAACAGGGCCCGTGTCTTCTGATTAGTATTAGCAAAAGTTGGAATATTTGATATGTTGAAGAGGTGACTTGGAGGGACAGAGAGAAATCTTCAATAAGTTGATAGGCAGTCAAGGAAAAGAGAAATTTTCCCCAGTAGCCCCCTCAGAAGAGTACTCCAATTCCCATCTCTTCTCTAAATAACAAGAGATGTTTTCCACAGTGAGCTGATGCAGCTTACCCAGTGATTCCTGCAAGCTTTGCATCTGAATCACTGTGCCTTCTTCCAGACCCAATTCTCCTTCAGTAAAGTTGTTGTTGTTGTTAGGTGCCGTCGAGTCATGTCTGACTCATAGCGACCCTCATAGGGTTTTCAATGGCAGGTTGTTTGCGGGATTGCCTTGGGAGTGGGTTGCCACATCCTTCTCCCATGTTTCCAGTGCTGGGAATCGAACTCTGGACCTCAGAGACTGCAGAGCGGCGCTCTACCAACTGAGCTAAATCCCAGCCCCCTTGGTAAAGTTAGCAGGCTTTTATTTTCTATTCACTGGCCCCAATGGTAAATTAAATGAAAGATTTTGTCTTGGTGTGATACTCAGTGAAAAGTAAGATGTGTGAATGAAGAAATACTGCTGAATGCAGCGGTGCACGCCTGTAATCCCAGTCACTTGGGAGGCTAGGGCAAGAGGATCACAAGTGCAAGGTCAGCCCTTGCTCATGGATTGCCAGAATTAATATTGAATTAATATTCCAAAAACAATCTATAGATTCAGTATAATCTTCATCAAAATTCTGATGATATTCTTCACAGAAATAGAATAAGCAATTCTAAAATTCATATGCCGGCAGTCATAGCACTGTGACATCCAATCCCATCAGATTTCGGAAGCTAAGCAGGGTCGGGCCTGGTTAGTACTTGGATGGAAGATCGCCTGGGAACACCAAGTGCTGTAGGCTTGGGCGAAGGACCTGGCAGCCCACTCCCAAAAATCAATACACCATTGAAGACCCTATGAATAGCAGGGAAGCACTGACAATAGTGTTTTGCCTGTTGTACTGTATTGCTATGAGTCGTCACTGACTCCACAGCACCTAATAACAACAAAAATCCATATGGAAGCACAGAAGACCCCAAATAGCCAAAGCAATCTTGAGTAGAAAGGGCAAAGAAGGAAGCATCATTATATACTATAGAGCCATACTATAAAAACAGCATGGTACCGGCACAAAAACAGACGTGTGCACCAATAGAATAGAATAGAGGGCCCAGAGATAAACCCACTTAGCTATAGTTACCTGATTTTTGGCAAAGGTGTCAAAAACATACATTGGAAAAAAGACAGCCTATTCAACAAATAGTACTGGGAAAACTGGATATTCACATGTAGAAAAAAGAAACCAGATTCCTATCCCTCCACCCTCTACAAAAATCAATTCAAAATAAACCAAAGACCTCAAAGGAAAACCTAAAACAATGAAAATACTAGCAGAAAACACTTCAAGATAGAGGCACAGGCTAGAAACTTCCTAAAAATGACTAAAATAGCCCAGGAAATTGTAGCAAGAATTGACAAATGGGATTGCATAAAATGAAAAGGCTTCCATATGGCTAAGGAAACAATAGAGAGTCCAACTATACACCTGAAAGGAGATTAACATCTAAAATATATTAAGAACACAAAAAATTAAATATAAAAAAAACAAATAAGCTAATTAATAAATGGGCAAATGAATTGAATAGTTCTCAAAAGAAGTATTTCAAATGGCCAATAAATACATGAAGAAAATGGTCAGCATCCTTAGCCTTCAGGAAAATGTAAATCAAAACTACATTAAGAAGGCAGAGGGAGAGACAAGAGGGATAAACAAGGGGCAAATAAGAGCAAAGTACACAGTAAAATTTGTATGAAAATGCCATTATGAAACCTATTATAGCTGGGCTCTGTGGCACACTCCTGTAATCCCAGAGAATCAAGAGGCAGAGGCAGGTGGATCACAAGCTTGAGGCCCAAGGCAGACTGCGTAACTTAGCGAGACCCCGTCTCCAGATAAAAAAATAAAACAAGCTGGGTGCCGTGGTGCATGCCTGTAATCCCAGCGGCTTGGGAGGCAGAGGGAGGAGGATGGCAAGTTCGAGACCAGAGACCGTCTGTGTAATTTAGTGAAACCCTGTCTCAAAAAGTAACAAAAAATGGGCTGGAGGCGGCAGCTCAGTGATCCAGCACTTGCAGAGCATGCAAGCGCAAGGCCCTGGGTTCAACCCCCAGTACTGAAAAAAAAAAAAAAAAGATAAAAAATAAAACAAGGATCCAGTGGTGCAGTGGTAGAGCACTTGCAAAGTATACACAAGGCCCTGGATTCAGCCCCTCAGTACACAAGAAAAGAAAGAAAAGAAAAAAGAAAAGAAAAGAAAAAGAAAAGAAACAAATTATATTGAATGCTAATTAAAAATAGATTTCTTAAAAAATAAATAAAAATAAAAAATAAAAAAGGGCTGAGGGTGCAGCTCAGTGATAGACCACTTGCCTTGGGTTCAACCTACCAGTTCTGAAGGAAAAAACACAAAGAAATATTGCCTATAACCCCTATGGACTCCTATTTTCTTTGCAAGCTTTTGTGTATTAATCGTTCATTTATTGCTTCTCAGCTCCAAATCCACTTTTTCCACTTTTCCTTGATCAGCTTTGTGATACCATAACTGTGGACATTTCTCCTCTGCCAGTTAAATTGATGTTTGTCTTTGTCCATAACGGGCACTGTAGGGACCTTCCAAGGCCAAAGCAAGAAGAAACTCCCCTTTCTCTTCCTCCTCCTCCTCTTCCCCTTCCCCAGGCCGTGAGATTTGAGCCTAGGGCCTCAGGCATGCTAGGCAGGTACTCTCCCTCCTTCCTTCTTTTGCAGTGCTATCCCCCAGGCCTCCTGCAGAGAGCCCTCCAGCACACACCTCGGGGTTCTCATAGACCAACTGCAGTGCAGGACCTCCACTAGTACTCTACCAGGGCTGAGGCTCCTCCTTCGGGCAAGCTCCTCTGCAACTGGGAGATAGTCATTGCTGGGTACCAGCTCCAGCCTGCCTCTCCAGGGTTTCCCGGATATTGGCAGGATGCAGGTTCTGGCGCTCACAGGTCCTCTCCACAGCACTGCTACAGAGCCCTTCTAAGTTTCAAGGTTCTTTTCTTGTCCATATGACCTTAGTCATAGAGGTGGTGGCTGCTTTCTGTGGCTGCTGTTTCTAGTCCCAAGAGTCCTATTTTAGTCCTATTAATAGTTAATCACCTTTTCACTAGTTAATAGTCCTTTCTACTAAGTTTTACCTATTTAAATTACCGGCATGCTTGCTGTCTCCTGAACCTTGAATATCTTTCAAAGTGACTTCTGGTTCAAAATCCTCTTTCTCTTCTATCCTTTACCTTTACATAAAATGAATTGCAAATCCTAGCATTCTTATTTCCAGTCTTTGAGACGGTTTACTTTTCATTCCTGCTCAGAGCCAGGACCACATCTCCCCATATCTAGATGTATTTCCACCTTTTTCTTCTCTGTGTCCTTTTCAGTTCAACTGTCACACCATTGTAAAAATAATCTTTCAGTATAGGGGGAAATATTTGGAGGGGGAAGGGAAGCAAAAATGGGGCAAATGAGGAGGTGAATAAGAGAAAAGTCTATGATATAATTGTATGAAAATGCCATAATGAGCCCATCATATTGTGTACTTTAAAAAAAAAGAACACCTATAGTATAATGAACACCCAGTACATGTTACCTAGAGCAACCCATTGTTAACTTTATACCAAATATGCTTTTATCATTTTTACCTCATTGTGTATTTACTAAGAACCGGCCACCGGAGGTGGATCTCAGTGGTAGAGCACTTGTCTAGCATGCATGGGGCCTGGGTTTGATCCTCAACACCACACATGTGTGCACGCGTGCACACACACACACAGACAGCCCTTCTAGCTGGGCATGATGACACATGTCTATAATCCTAGCTGAGGCAGGAGGATCAGTGCAAGTTCAAGGCTAACGTGATCTATATAATGAGTTCCAGGACAGCCTGAGCTACACTGCAAGACTGTGTCTCAAAAAAAATTAAAACAAACCAACAAGAAGAACAGGAATAGACTCTTATGTCACCAGAAACAGTTGTTGATTCCATTAAATAACGGTTTAATTGACCAGCCATATTTCAACATTGTCAACCAATAATATCCTTTATGCACTTTTTCCCTCCAGTGAAGGACCAAGTCTAGGACTGGAATTGTATTTAATAATTTCATTATCGTGCTTCCTTAGTCTTCTTTAATTAGAAACATTACCCAAGTCTTTTTTTTTCAGTCTTTTTTTACATTAATAAGGATTTTTTTGTTTTTTCATTTTTTGCAGTACCAGGGGTGGAACCCAGGGCCACGCACTTGCATGCTTTCCAAGTGCTGTACCACTTAGCTGCACCCCTAGGGCATTTTATTTATTTATTTATTTATTTATTTTTTGCCTTTTGAGACAGGGTCTCACTAGATTACACAGATTGCCTGTGGTCTTCAATTTATGATCCCCCTGTCTCTGCCTCCCAAGTCACTGGGATTACAGGTGTGTGCCACCATACCTGGCCAACATTAATAAGTTTTAATAATAATGCTCTCTACCTTTATAAAAATAAAGTGTTCTTTAAAAACATCTTTTACCATATCTGTTGAGCAAGATGCATCTGTTGCCTATCACCAAGCACCCTGCCCACTGCATCCCTGTCAACCAGGAAAACAACAGCCAAGCCCAAAATGGAGCAACGCTTTCATCACACAAACAAGACATGGCAAGATCAGCTTCCTAAGAGGCTCCATCTCCCATGGCTGGCATATGCCATTGGGCTGCACATGCCTTCTTGTCCTGTAGGAGGAGGAGCCTCCCAGGAGACAGACACAGCACTAGGCTGTCCAGGTGCCACATGGTGCATACACTTATGCGGAAGGAAGGCGTGTTCGCTGAGTCTGAAATGGGGACAGATTTTCCCACACCACATGGCAAGTCCTGCACAGGCCATGAGGACACTTACCCCTGGGTGAGGATGTGTTCCAAACCTGAGGCCTGTACTTTGAGGCAGGGCTCAAAGAGCACTTGCACAAGACTGCCCTTCCCAACCATAGCACCTCCCACTGGGGTCTTTTCAGGGACTTCTCCTCAAATCAAACTCCTTCAATCAAAGAAGACAAAATGCTTCGCTAGCTCTCTTAGGCAGAATAATGGTCTCCCAAAGATATTATATATATATATATATATATATATATATATATATATATATATGCATATGTTGTTGTTAGGTGCTGTCGAGTCAGTATCGACTCATAACGACCCTCTGTACAACAGGGGAAACACTATTGTCAGTGCTTCTGTGCTGTTCATAGGGTTTTCAATGGCAGATTGATTTTTGGGAGAGGTTTTCCAGGTCCTTCTCCCAAGCCTACAGCTTCTGGTATTCCCAGACGGTCTCCCATCCAGGTACTAACCAGGCCCGACCCTGCTTAGCTTCCGAGATCTGACAGGATCAGATGCCACAGGGCTACAGCTGCAGGCATATATGTATATATATGTATATATATATATAGAGAGAGAGAGAGAGAGTTTATGCATGTCATATGCATACAGTGCCATATGCATACATATGTATGTTTGTGAATGTCATATGCATACAATGATGTCTATTATATACATACATATGTGACATATGTATACGTGCGTGTGCGTATGAATCAGCTCACATGATTGCGAGTCCAAAATCTGTAGGGCACACCAGCAGTCTGGAATCTCTCAGGGAGATGTTGATGCTGTAGTCCTAAGGCAGAATTTCTTCTCCAGGGAAACCTCAGTGTTTGCTTCAGGCCTTTCAACTAATTGCACAAGGTCCACCCACGTTATTGGGAAGAGTCTCCCTTGCATAAAGTCAGCTGATTGTGACTGTTAACCACAACTACAAAATATCTTCACAGCAACTCCTAGCTTAGGTTAGTGTTTGAGTGAAAAACTGGGTACTTATCACCTGGCCACATAAAACTGATGATCACACATAGTGAAGGAGAATCGAGGCTTCAGAGGAAATTCAGCCTTCTAATCAGCTGACCTTAAAATAAGGAAATTATCCTAGACTATCCAGGTTGGGTTGTTATCGAACGTGGAAGAGGGAGGCAGAAGAGTCAGTGTCAAAAGTAATGATGTGAGAAAGGCCCTAGAAGACATCATTGGCTTTGAAGATGGAAAGGGCCAAGAGCCAGGGAATGCAGGCAGCCTCTGGGATCTGGAAGAGGCAAGAAAACAGATTCTATGCCCTAATGCCTCCAGAAACTGGTGTTGCTTGCCACCATCTTGATTCTAGTCCAATGAGACCCATTATGGACTTCTGACCTCCAGAACCATAAGATAATAAATCTGTGTTGTTTTAAGGTACAGATACCTGGTAATTTGATATAGCAGCTAATGTATACTCAATAATAAATATTTTAAGTAATCTAGTACCAACTCACTTTTCAACCAGCATTTGCTACTTTTCAAGCCTCCACTCCATGGTCTACTTATTAACTCATTTATATAAAGTCTTGCACAAGTCCTTCAGATTCTAGGACAGTCCATCAACCTCTTATTCAAAGTCTACATCAGTTCTCCATTCTTAAAAAGCCAAACCGGAATACTCCAGTTTGCAGCCATTTTTGTTTTGAACTCATAGCACTTAGTCATGCTTTAATAAGCAGTCATCAACTCATGACACACCTCTCCGTTATTGTTTGGCTTTGTCATTTAACTCATATAGTTTTTTGTTTTCCCTGACAAAATACCTTTTCTGCTTAGAAGTGTAAAACCCACCAGAATGGGTGCTTTATATTAAACTTCTTTGTATTTCCAGCATGTAGAAAAATAAGCTATATGTATTACATCATTTTTGGAAGAAGGACCTGGCAACCCCCTCCCAAAAATCAATCTGCCACTGAAAACCCTATGGACAGCAGAGAAGCACTGACAACAGTGTTTCCCTTGTTGTACAGAGGGTCGCTATGAATTGGATACCAACAGGACTGCACCTAACAACAACAACATTACATCATTTTATGACTCAGATGATTGTCAAGGAGTTAAGATAGTAAGATACTAGTATTTACTACAGATCCTATACTTAAGAGTACTTAATGAGGACTTTTATACTTAATGAGGATACATTTGCCCTAGAAGATATGTAAATATAGTATGAATCTATTGTAATTAAAGCAGGATGGTATTTGTTTAATTTAATTAAATCAAACAGATTTAAGAACTCAGAAATCTTCAAATTATAACTAGGATTTTGTTATATTAAGAGGTGGCATATAACACCCTTATTTACTAGATGAGGAAATTATGTATCCATCAACATATAATGATGAGGAAAATGACCATGCAATTAGAGAAAAATTATATTCCTACTTCATCATTCCATCCTCCAAATTAATTCCACATGGAGTAAAATTTAAATATTTTAAATTTTTATTTTCTGGTAATGGGGAGTCAGATTGTCCAAACTCTCCTACAGAAAACAGGTAAAAATGCTGAGTAAAATATTTTTAAACATCTTTTTTAACTGCATCAAAGAACAGCCAAGAGAAGTGAATTTCTGAGCTAAAGGCAAATGAAAATTGCAAACCCAAAGAGTGACCCTAGCAGAGAAGTCAGTTTCGCCCTAAATGTACTTGCCAATACAGGTAAACTTCAACTTTCATTTGTGTGACCGCATACAGTGGGAAAGAGGAAATGTTTAAAGAGATAAAAGTCTGAGAAATTTGCAGAACTGATGTAAGATTGCCAACCAACTTTAGAAGTCTAAGGAATCCTAAGTTAAATAAGTAAAAAGAAAACCAACCCTAAGTATATCATAGGAAAATTGCACAAAACCAAAAAATAGCTAGAGAAGGGGAAAAGGGCAGATTCCTTGCAAAGGAACCACCATGAGACAGATGCTGCCTTCTCTCTAGCTACAATAAAAGTGAAAACATGGCTTTGACTCATGTTATTTAACACATTTTTATAGCCAGCCTGTGTGGCTTGTTCTACCCTTTGTCCCTTAAAAGGAAGGGGAAGATACAGCTCTTCTGTTTTCAATATACCTTGCCATAAAGCCATGTTGTTATGTGCTATCAAGTCACATCTGACTCACAGTGATCCTATGTGCAACAGAGAGAAAAACTCCTTGACACTGTGTCATGCCTGGCACTATGTCAGTGTTTCTCTGCTATTCATAGGGTTTCCAATGGCTGGTTGTTTTGGGATTGTTTCAAGAATGGGTTGCCAGGTCCTTCTCCCATTTTTGTCACGCTTGGGATCGAACTCAGGGCCTCAGAGAATGCAGAGCAGCACCCTACCAACGGAGCTAAACCCCAGCCCATTCCCACATTAGAGTTTTAAATAATTTAAGACAAGTCCTTTGGCCGACTGTAATGTTACAAACACATTGTCCTGATGTAAAGCAAATCTACTCTGTAGCAAACTGTATTTACCATTTTCCCATTTGCCAGGAATGTGAATCACATCTATGGGAATGGTACCTTTTATTGCTGCCACCATGTGTTAGGCATTATATTAGGTTCTTGACGTACACTATTAAATTCAATGCTCATAAGAACTCTGTGGGGAAAAAAGTCTTTTTCTCTCCAGTTGATACACCAGAAAAATGAGGCTGAGAAAGATTTAACACATTTTACATGGCTTCACAGAAAATCAGGGAAAAGCCAAAAATCTAACTGACTCCAAATCTCATGCATTTCCCACTTCTATTGTCTTCCCCAAAAGCTCACAATTCAAAGACATAATGACACAAATTACATGTTACTTCAAAATGCTGGTCTACTTCTGTCTTCGAGTTCTAACAATTCTGCATGCTACATGGAAACACACACACACACACACACACACACACACACACACACACACGAATCGGTATGTACGTTCCTGAATTAAAAAAAAAAAAAATTCTCAAGTCTCCAGTGCTTGTACCTAGAGAATAATAAATATTCCCCTATTTTAATGTCAAATTTTAAAAGGATGGAGCATTTAGTAATTGTATATTTGCCACAACAGGCCACTTGCTGAGGATTATTTCTGGATGCAGTTTTCCTGATAAAAGAATGGATCTGTCTAAATACTGTAGGATAATGTTTTTATTCAATAACAAGCATGTTTCTTTTAGTAGGTAATAACTCTCATTAGTACACGCTAAAGATTACTGTTGGCTTTAGGAGCTGTTTATGGCATTTTGCTGTCACATGGGAGAACTTTTTATAATGCACCGGATTTCTGAAGTTTTTACAACCCAATTTCAAATCTTTCCTCCATGGGTAAGAGTCAAGACTCTATTCTTTCTAGCTACCTCATAATCAATTGTTATTTAAAGAAATATTTGAAAGAGGGTGGAAAGAAGGCCAGATGCAGTGAGTTCAACATAAGTAATGATTTCTTATGTCTGTATTGTCTAGTACCACACCCAGTAGCCAGGTGTGACTGCTGAGCATTTGAAACATCACTAATCCACGGCCTGCAGCCTATAGCCCTGTGGCATCCAGTCCCGTCAGATCTCAGAAGCTAAGCAGGGTCAGGCCTGGTTAGTCCTTGGATGGGAGGCCGCCTGGAAACACCAGGTGCTATAGGCTTGGGAGAAGGACCTGGCAACCCACTCCCAAAAATCAATCTGCCATTGAAAACCCTATGAACAGCAGAGAAGCACTGACATCAGTGTTTCACCTGTTGTATGCAGGGTCGCTATGAGTCGGATACTGACTCGATGGCACCTAACAACAACAACAATCCGCATTGGAATGTGCTCAAAGTATAAAACACACCTTGGATTTAAAAGTATGATAAAAAGAAATGTGAACTACCTTGATAATTATTTTATTGTGATTACATGTGGAAGTAAAATTTTTTGGATATATTGAGTTAAACAAAATGTATTACTAAGATCAATTTTGTCTGCAGCCACAGCCCTGTGGCATCCGATCCCGTCAGATCTCGGAAGCTAAGCAGGGTCGGGCGTGGTTAGTACCTGGATGGGAGACCTCCTGGGAACACCAGAAGCTGTAGGCTTGGGAGAAGGACCTGGCAACCCCCTCCCAAAAATCAATCTGCCATGAAAACCCTATGAACAGCAGAGAAGCACTGACAATAGTGTTTCCCCTGTTGTACAAAGGGTCGCTATGAGTTGGATGCTGACTCGACGGCACCTAACAACAACAAAGATCAATTTTATCCATTTCTTTTTCCTTTTTCTAATGTGGCTACTGGAAAACATTTAACCCAGATGGATCAATTCTGTAGTTCATACTATACTTCCATCAGAAATTGCCACCTTGTGACAATGGCATTATCCTCCTAATTGGTATACTTGCTTCCATCTAAAACATCACTATATTCTACTCATAACAGAACAGCTAAAGTAAAACTTATGAAAACCTAAGTCAGGCCACCTCACTTCTCTCTGAAAGTCCTCCAATGGCTCCCTTCCAAGTCAGAGAAAGAGCTCAAGTCCTCTTGCTGGCCCTACAATTGGACTCCATCATCTCTCTGACCTCATTTTCCCCATCTTCTCCCTTCTCTCTCTGTCACTGTTACTTACATGTCCCTTGCTGCTCTCAACTTAGGGCTTCTGCACTAGCTGTACTCTCAGTCTGAGACTCTCTTGCCCTAGTTATCCTCATGGCTGACCCCTTTGCCTTAAGACTGTTCAAAACCCACTTTCCCAATAAAGCTCAACCATCTCATCACTGAAAGTGACAACCCTCCCAAATCCCCATACCCTCTTATTCTGCCTAAACATTTTCCTTTTCTACAGGCATTATTTTCTTTTTAATCTACTATGTAATTTACATGGGAGAAGGACATGGCAATCCACTCCCAAGGCAATACTGAAACAGTCAGCCATTGAAAACCCTATGAGGGTCGCTATGAGTCGGACACAACTCAATGCCACCTAGCAATAACAACAACATGTAATTTACTTCTTATATTGGCCAGTGTGATGTTAGCAGGCATAATACCAGCAGAGACCTAAAATGTCCTTGAACAGACTGGCTTAGATCTCTCAGGAGCCATGAATCCTCCCTCCTGAGCCCCAAGATGAGACACAGGGAATAAGCCTCAGCTTGATATACAGGCTGAAACCGATGAGTAAGAGAGAAATGACATTTTTGTATGCCATTGAAATTTTGTGCTTATTTGTTATGGAGCAAAAGCTAACTAATACATGACCTGACACAGAGTCACAGTAAAAATAAATAAATAAATATAGATCTAATGAAGAGAAGTTATATGAATTGTTTCCTAGCAGGGCCATGACCTTCTGCACTGTTGTATTTGTTGTATCTATATTTGTTGCTCCTGACTCCTGACTACACATCTCTTTTCTTTGCTTTGTGCCTAATGAAAATACACCATGTATTCCTACTATAGCCCTTGACTAATCTACCTGGTTTTACAAACCCAATTCACCTTGACCACTGCCTTCCTGCTACTTACTCATGTTTGGTTCAATACCTATTCAAATTTGACTTTGACTCACCATCACTTGACCCTCTGCATGTCTGAACTCTACCACAGCCTATTTCCCAGCCCTAGGAGACAGCAGAGTCAGTTCAAAGATGTAAGGAGCAGATGAGTGAGTAAAAAGGAATAGGATCTTGAGTGGCAGGGCAAAGAGGAAATTTAAATAAGTTAGAGAAATATTTAAAATGTGTTGAAACCCAGTCTGACATGTAAATCATTTACCCAAGAAATCCAGCTCCAAATGAGTACAACATTTTCACCCAGCATAAGGTAGAATTCATTTCACATCTTATTCTTTCCCCAAAGCACCCCAAGCGGCCCTTGTCTGATACCTCAAGAAATCACCAAATCTACTCCAAAGCTCATAGTATGCAAAAGTGGATGGACAAATGAAGTCCTCTGACCCATGAAAACTTTGCACTTCAGAAATGATCACTATCAAAACATCATAGGGTACCCCATAAATATGTGCATTTTTATGTCAGTGTCAATTTTTTTAATTTTAAAAAATAAGAAATGATGACCTTCCCCATGCTGCTATTATGAGACTCTCTACAGAAAAGCTCTACTTCATGTCAATGCCACAGCCATGCAAATGCCCAGGCATTGCTCTGGCATCTACAGCTCAAATCTTGCTGAGTGTGAAGTTTTTATAACATCTTCTTTTGAACTCCTTTTGTAAGTGCTGATTAATTGGCTCAGAAAATGCAAAGTTTGTAGAAACCATTATCAACCCATCAGAGCCAATTCCCCTTTTCTGATGGTGCATTCTCCTCCATCACATTTATAAGGGAAGTCAATTTCCTTTATTAGTTTACTGAATCAATACATATTAAGGTAAAGGGTCATTCTTCTAATTAATGGTTAAAAAGTCTAAAATATTGGATGTATTTTATCTTGAGTTCCCTTATTTCTTTGTTTCATAAAATTAATCAGTGGGCATTTTCCTTCTGTATTTGTTGCAACATGAGAAGGGATTTTTTTCTGTAAGTATATTTTTTATTTACTTATATATTGGTTCAGTTCATATATACAGTGTGCAACTATTAAAACTGGGTTGTTAACACTTTCATCTCTTTAAACAATAAACAAAAACTTTTTAATTAACATGTATCATTACGTATAGAATTTATGAGATTTAAATAGCGTATAGTGGGATTCATTATGGGATTTTCAGAGTTGCAACCTGTTTTTCACATTTGTTCTCTCCTTCTTCACCCCACTATGTTGTTTGCCCCCCACCTTGAGAAGGGATTGTTTCTTAAACTTTGAATGATGCATACCTTCAGAGAAATGCCCCAATTTAAAAAAAAAATCCTTTTCACAAAGGAAATGCACCAATGATCCAGGGTCAGATCAAGATATTGCCAGAACCTTAAAAGCCTCCTCAAGCATCTATTAGTTACTACCCTACTAATCACATACACCCAAAAGTAAATCAATACCTTGATCTCTAGCACCATAAAACATTTTAACTGTTTAACTTCTTATCAGTGGGGTCATAAAGCATGCACACTTTTGTGTCTGCCTTCTCTCATTCAAGATTATGTGATATTTTCACTCATTTGTATTATGTAGCTGTAGGTCAGTCATTCTCATTGCCACATAGTATTCCATTATTTGAAGACATCACATTTAATTCATCCATTCTGCTGTTGATAGACATTAAATTACTGTCCATCTGGGGCTACCATAGTGCTCTGAGAACACAACCCTATCCTATGTCTTTTGATGAATGTGTATATATATGTGTGTGTGTGTGTGTGTGTGTGTGTGTGTGTGAAATATGCATATATATATTTCTGTTGAGATTGTATGTAGTATGAATCATTTTAATTTAGAAACTCTTCCTATAAAAATTATTCTTGAAAAAATATCCTTGAGGAGGCTGGTATTTTAAATTCCGAGGTACAACTACAAACTTCCAAGAAAAGCCCTTTTATCATTTTTCTCTTATTTGAAAAAATAGATTTCTGTGAAGGAAGGGATCAAAACATTGAGGCATATCCAAATATTAATAGCATAGGAAATGCAGTAGGAAAGAATATTAACACTTAAGCAATATGTTCTTTTATTTTGGGGGGAAGATATTAGAAATTTTAATTTTGTTAATATACTTTAATCACTGTAGAAAATGAATTCTGGAAGCCAGAACCCAAGGCCAAGCCATTTTTTGCCTTAATCCATTCCAATTTCACTCTCCAGAGGGATAGTTGATTGAAGCTCATATTAAAAGGACATAAAAGCAGGATTGTACCAATTGTCAGTGATCCATTATAGCTTTTCCTCACCAGAACACATAAGCCAGAGAGCAAAGACAATCAGAGGATATTGGTAACAATAGTGGGATAGACAATAGTCTGTTGGAAATGCAAAACAGAGCAGCCACTTTGGAAAATAATCTGGCAGTTTCTTACAAAGCTAACATAGTCTTATCCTACAATCCAGCAATCATACTCCTTAGTATTCACCCAAAGGAGTTTTCAAATGTATAACCACACACAAATCTGCACATTTTTGTTTACAGCAGCATTTTTCATAATTGCCAAAACTTGGAAGCAACTAAGATATCCTTCAATAGGTGAATGGATAAACAAACTGGTAAATCCAGACAATGGAATATTATCTAGAGGTAAAGACGAATGGGCTATCGATCACAATGAGATCCCACCTCACAACCAGTACGATGACTATTACAAAAAGGAAAAAGAAAAAACTGTTATCAAGGACATGGAGAAATTGGAACCCCTGTGTACTATTGAAGGAGTGTAAGATGGTACAGCTCTCTCGAGAACAATATGGAGACTCTACAGAGTAGGAAACATAGAATTACTGTATCATCGAGCAATTCTACTTCTGGATATACACCCAAAAGAATTGAAAGGAGAGTCTCAAAGAGATAGTGCCCATCCAGGTTCCTAGCACAATTACTCTCAGTAGCCAAAAGGTGGAATCAACCCAAGTTTGTGTCAACAGATGAATGGATAAGCAACATGTGGCATACACACACAATGGGACATTATTCAGTCTTAAAAGGGAGGGGAATTCTGACACATGCTACCATATGGGTGATCTTTATGGCATTATGCTAAGTAGAAGGAACTAGTCACACATAGACAAATATTGTATGCTTCCATTAAGATGAAGTATCAAGAATAGGTGAATTCATTGGGACAGAAAGTACTATGATTCTTCCCAGGGGTTTGAGAGAGGAGGAATGAGGAGTTATTGCTTAACAAGCACAGATTTTCTTCTTGCGTGGTAAAAGGAGTTCTCAAGATGGATGGTGATTGTTGTAAAACAATGTGTAAAACAATGTTGTAAAACAATGTGAACGTACTTAATGCCACACTTAAAACTCAGTAAGATGGTAATTTTTATGCCATGTATTAAAAATAATTTAATATAATTAAAAATAATTTTTTAAAAAAGAAAGAAGCTATCAAGCCAAGAGAAGACATGGAGGGAGCTTAACTGCTTACCTGTTAAGTGGAAGAAGCCAGTCTGGAAAGCTACCAACTGTGTAGTTCCAACTATCTAACATTCTGGAAAAGACACGACTATAAAGATAGTAGAATGATCAGTGGTTGCCAGGAAGAGGGAGGGATGAATGACTAGGTGGAGCATGAGGGACCTTTAGCGGGTGAAACTCTTCTGTATGATACTGCAGCGGCGGACATATGACATCATACAGTTGTCAAAATCCATGGAATACACAACTCCAAAAGTGAATCCTAATGTACACTAGGGATCCTTCATCAACTCTGACAACAGTACCACACAACCACAAGATGTTAAGCCCAGGAGAAACTGCCAGCTGGGGGAGGAGTGCATGATGGGACTCTCCATGCTTTGACCTGCAGCTCCTGCAGCTCCTGCAGCAGAACCCCAGACATGGAGCCCTCCAACCTTCTCACTTCTCTGGGAAATCATTGTTATTTTATTGGCCACTCATATCTACCTTTGCCACCTCGAGGGCCTTTGCCCTGGTGATCCTCTGTCTCTGCTCTCCTCTGCTCTCCTCTCTCCCCAGCATGGCTGACCTCGCCTGGATCCCATCGGAACCCTGTCTCCTCTGTGATGGCATCCTCTCCGTCCCTGCTGATGCAAATGTGGCCAATAACAATGCTCTCGCCTGGGGAAGGATACTCTGTCTCCATACCAAGAGTACAAGGTTAATAAAGTGACTGACATGAGTGGTCCTAACTCCCAGTTTCCCACTGCAGTCGTTTATACCCTTCAAGAGGTTTTAGCTCCCCCATCTCCCCTTCCCATGTCCAAGGAATCTAACACAAGGTGCCCTTGGAACTAAAATCAGGGGTCACATGTGTGACCCTCCACAAAGATCACACTCAAATATTCGTTTGTGCTGGGATTAAGCCAATGATCTGGGATGGAGATTATGTCCTGTGCTTCTCTCTTACCTCTGATAGCTCCCTGAGCACTGAGAACATCACCCAAACCAGGAAGCTCCAGTGTCTAATGACAGGATCCTGAATACCTCACAGTTAGCCACTCAAGGACCTTGAAGCTGTTTCTGCAATGGGGTCACTGATCGCACATGAACTCGACTCTTAGGGAGTTGCCCCAGTGCCCCAGGGTTCTCCAGAGCTGGGGCTTCCAAACGCTAGGCCTTGGCAGAGATTTCCAAGTTCCACAGGAAAGTGAGAAAAATAGTAATGAGTATTTTTACAAAGCCAAACTTACTATATTTGAAAGAATGCTTTTTGTTGGAGATAATCTCCTCCCTTTATGGAGGAGCAAAAGGACTTAGAGTCAACTTTTAAATGAAATGATGCTGCTGGTAGGCCAGCAACCCTTTGTTGATTGTTGTTGTTGTTGTTAGGTGCCGTCAAGTTGAGTCCGACTCATAGTGGCCCTCATAGGGTTTTCAATGGCTGACTGTTTCGGGATTACCTTGGGAGTGGGTTGCCACATCCTTCTCCCATTTTGCGGTGCTGGGAATTGAATTTGGGACCTCAGAGACTGCAGAGCAGCGCTCTACCAACTGAGCTAAATTCCATCCCCCTTTGTTGATACTATTTTTTTTTAAATTTCCTAAACCAAAATAGTTCGAAACTCTGGGATTCATTGTCTCAGCTAAGCATACAGATTACCGCTCTTCTTCCAAGGATCTAAACATGCAGGAAAAGATCGGATGCATGAAATCACCACCTAACCCAGAAATTGTTTTCCACCCAAAGGCCTCACCTCCTCCTTCTTGCACCAGATCTCCTGCTGGAACTGCCAACCCACACGCTTTCTGCTGCTTCTCCTCTTCCTCAACTTGCTGACTAAAGCCAGGCGCCAGAAGGGAGCAGGTGGAGATTCAAATGACTAACTCATCTGTCCACTGGAGAGCCAGATCCTTAAAAACAGGAGTTTTTACAGCCCATCCCACAGCTGATCCTAAGCCCAGCCAGAGCCTAACACACCACGCCTGAAATCCCAAACTGAATCTTCTGCTTCGTGGGAACAGGTCTGAGGAGCCGGACACAGCAAACTGCAGGCTTGAAAGATCAGAGCTGGTATGGCACTCATACATCCCCTTGGAGCTTGAAGGAGGAGGGAAACTGAGAGCATTTTCCAGGAAGAACATCTTCCGGGGTTTGAGATGGAGGAGCCTCACCTCTACCTGAAACGCAGGATTCTTTAGCTTTAGAAGAATGTCCTATTGGCCGCTACACTAGCAATCTTTTTTTTTTTCCAGTCCAAAAAGTAAGATTAACTCCCTTATTAGGCACTAAGTCAAGATTTTTTAGAAAGATTGACATCAAAGAATCTTTGCTTGTCAAAGATGAAAGGAAATGTCTTTACTCACGTCCATTTTCAAATTGGGCTCTATATTTCTCTCTGCCTTTGCATTGTGACTCACTCAGTAAACCTGAATCACTTTCTAGTACCCTTCAAAACAGAAAGAAGGTGGCTATCAATTAGTATAAACGTGTTGTTGTTAGGTGCCGCCGAGTTGTGTCCGACTCATAGTGGCCCTCATAAGGTTTTCAACTGACTGTTTCAGGATTGCCTCGGGAGTGGATTGCCACGTCCTTCTCCCATTTTTGCAGTGCTGGGAATTGAACCTGGGACCTCAGAGACTGCAGAGCGGCGCTCTACCAACTGAGCTAAATCCCAGCCCCATACACCTGTTAGAGACAGAGAATCCAACTCCTCAATGAACCAACAAGCCAGTTGGAAAACATATCCCCATTGCCCATCAATACAGCATCTCTCTTTCAATCCAACCACATTGTGTCTTAAAGTTCCTAATGATAGAAACATGTGATCTTGGAGTAAACATGCCCCTTCAGCTTCTAAAAGTCTATGTCATACAAATGTCCAGATAAGGCCTGTGTTCGATCAAATGATAGGATTTATTAGCAGAGGCTTTCAAATGATGCTCCATTGAAAGGAACTATACTGAAGAGACGAAGGTATGGGTGCAGGTGGAAGCATTGGAATGGTTGAAACTCCTCCCCTTGTTTAACCAGACTAAGTCCAATTTTATATTTTCTTATATATTGTGTTTCCAGGTACTAATTCAAGGAAAGGCACATTCTTTTGATTAAAAAGTTTGCAAATCGCTCCTAAATATAAAAATGTTTTGCAAAATATAAGGTACCCTACAAATATAGACTTTTGCACTATACACACAGAGAGGGAAGTATGCTTGTTAGTGGGAACAGGCAAACTAACAATTCTTGAATGCCCATTTTACAGATGAGAAAAATGGGGTAAATGCACACACTGAGCAATACTTGTTAGGAATGACTAATTCCCAAGCCTGCACTTTTTCCTCTTCATCAGGTTCTCTTACCTGTCAGCCTGTGCATCTGTCTGGCCCCTCAGAAAATCACGCAGCATGATGTTGGTTCAAAAACATCCTCAGAGTAGCCAGGTGCAGTGGCACGCACATGTAATCTCAGAGGCTTGGGAGGCAGAGGCAGGAGGATTGCAAGTTTGAGACCAGAGGCAGTCTGCGTAATTTAGTGAGACCCTGTCTCACAAAGTAAAAATGGGCTGGAGGTGGCAGCTCAGTGGTCCAGCACTTGCAAAGCAGGCAAGTGTAAGGCCCTGGGTTCAACCTCCAGTACCGAAAAAAAAAAGTCCTTAGAATTGCAGAAGACAAAATTGGCAGGTCCAGCTTTTACTGCCATTCATAGTATTAACACACCAACTGTCAAATACATGTTTTCAAATTGTTTCTTTTTAATTTACTGCAATAATACATGACTACTTTGTAAAAGCAAATTCCTGCTTTCTTCAATGGCAACCAAGTCAGTAGGCTCCACTTGGTGTTTATTAGCCTTCATGAGAAAAGAGTATCCGAAGTTCTGATCCCTAGGACTATTTTACTGGCCTGCACTGCATTTTCTTTCTCTTCATCAGCAAAAGCCCATATGGATGCACCCATCGCTTGAGAGATGATTGTCATCTTTCTCAATAATTCTGATGAAGAGCCCTATTTTTAACTCCAATCTAAACCACAGTAAGGGAGCCATCTAGTATTTTGAAGTTGGCATTTAGGAGTTACAGAGAACATCTCTCCTCCCTAAATTTGATTTACCATCTGTGTTCATTTTCAGTGTTCTGAAGCATCAACACAGGGTATGTATTTCATTTAGGGGAAAAATAAATTTAAAAAATAAAAGCTCGTTAAGCTACCTTACTGGTATTTGGAACAAGGAACTTGGATCCATGGTTACTGCCAGGTCCTCCTATGGTACTGGGCACAGCAAGGTAATAATTATATGTAAGTGGTTGGTGAATTTAAAGTAAATGTACTGTATGTTCCAGAGCCTCCTAAACAAGAATCCTGTAATATAATGAGCTTTGTTTCTGATAGCAAGATAGGACCAAACCTAGCAATTGGCAGTGCAGGTAACAGTCCACTTGATGAAAGAGGCCCTGGAACATCTTCCCCATCTTCTGTTTTATGATTGCTAATACTATAATAGTTCATTGAGGTATAACTGACATGAAATAAGCTCCATGTATTTAATAAACTGTGATTCCATGAATTCTGGCATATGCACCCATTCAAAACCATCACCACAATCAAGATAATGAGTATTTCATTGCCCCCAAAAGTTTCACCATAGTCCTTCACAATCCATCTCCCCTTTTTCCTCCCCCTATCTTCAGGGTAGGGCTGGGATTTAGCTCAGTTGGTCGAGTGCTGCATTGCAGTCTCTGAGGTCCCCAGCACCCCAAAAATGGGAGAAGGACCTGGCAATCCACTCCCAAGGCAATCCTGAAACAGCCATTGAAAACCCTATGAGGGCCGCTATGAGTCAGATACTGACTCGACGGTACCTAACAACAACAACAACAACATCTTCAGGGTGGGCTGAGATTTAGCTCAGTTGGTAGAGCACCACTCTGCAGCCTCTGAGGTCCCGAGTTCGATTCCCAGCACCACAAAAATTGGAGAAGGACCTGGCAATCCACTCCCAAGGCAATCCCAAAATAATCAGCCATTGAAAACTCCATAAGGGTCTGACTATGAATCAGATACAACTTGATGACTTAATGGCACCTAACAACAACATCTTCAGAGTACCACCTGCACTGCTTTCAATCAATATGGAGCACTTTGCATGTCTAGAATTTTATAAAAATGAAATCATGTAATATGTACTCAATTTTGTCTGGCTTCTTTCATCCAGCATAATGATTCTGAAGTTTCTTCCTATTCTTGTGTATGTTGATATTTTGTTGCACTTGATTGATAAGTGGAATTCCATTATAGGGATATGCCACAATTTGCTGATTCATTCACTTTTGATGGGCATTTGAGCTGTTGTCATATTTTGCTATTAAAAATAAAGCTGTTATAGTGACACATATCTATAGCATAGTCTTTCATAGACACATTCATTTTTTTTTTTTTAAATTCCTAGGGGTGGAATTATTGGATTGCATGGTTGGTGTATGAATAACATTTTAAGAAACTACCTGTTTTCCAAAGTGGTTGTAACAGTTCGCATCCCACCAGAAATATATGAGAGTTCCGGTGACTCCAGATCCTTGCCAACACTTGATATTTTCAGTATTTGGGTTACGATCATTCTAATGGATGCATGGATGGGGGTTTAGCTCAGCTACTAGAGTGCTGCTCCACACTCTCTGAACCCAAGTTCAATACCCAACAAGGCAAAAAAATGGGAGAAGGACATAGAAATCCATACCCAAACAATCTTAAAAAAACAATCAGCAACTGAAAACCCAAGGCACCTAACAACAACAATAATGGAGCCATAATAGTATCTTATTGTGATTTTAATTTGCATTGTCTTAAGTATCTTTTCATCTTTTCATATGCTTATTTGACATCGGTTTAAAAATATCCTTATTGTTGAATTATGAGAGTTCTTTATATATCCCAGATGCAAGTCCTTTGCCAAAAATATGTGTTGCAAATATGTTCTTCCAGTCTGCACTTATCTTTTCATTTTATTAATAGTATCTTTTGAAGAGCAAAAGATTTTTATTTTACTGTCAAATTTATTGATATTTTCTTTTAAAATTCATGTTTGGGTTTTTGTTTGTTTGTTTGTTTTTTGGGTTTTTTTGCCTTATTTAAGAAAATTATGCCAAGGCCACTAAGATATTTTCCTGTTTTATTCTCGAACTTTAATATGGCTATTGTTTTTGTTAGGTTCCTTGGAGTCGGGTCTAATTCATAGCGACCCAATGTACAAAAAAACAAAAACAATGCCCGATTCTGTGCCAGGCATACAATCTTATTTATGTTTAAGTCCACTGTTGCAGACACTGGGCCAATCCATCTAGTTCAGGGTCTTCCTTTTTTTCATTAACCTGCCACTGTCCCAAACATGATGTCCCTCTCTAGGGATTGGTCCCTCCTAACAATATGTCCAAAATACATAAGATGTAGTCTAGCCATATTTGCTTCAAGGAGCACTCTCATTGCACTTCTTGTAGGACAGATCTGTCAGTTCTTTTGGCAGTCCATGGTATATTCAATATTGGTCTTCAGCACCATAATTCAAAAGCATCAATTCTTCTCCTGTCTCCCATATTCAATGTCCAGTTTTCACCACCATATGATGTGACTGAAAATACTATAGCATGAGTCAGTCACACCTTCATCTTCAATGTGACTTCTTTTCTTTTCAATACTTTAAAGTGGTCTTTTACCACAGCCTTTTCCAATGCAATACATCTTTTATTTCTTGACTGCTGTTTCCATGGGTATTGGTTGTAGAACCAAGTAAAGCAAAATTTTGGACAACCTCAATCTTTTCTCCATTTATCATGATGTTGTTTACTGACCCATTTGTAAGGTTTTTGTTTTGTTGATATTGAGGCACAATCCATACTAAAGGCTGTGTTCTTTGATCTTTGTCAGTAAATGTTTCAAATCCTCTTCACTTTCAGCAAGCAGAATTGTATCATCTGCATAATGTAGGTTGTTAATGAATCTTCCTCAAATCCTGATGCTGTGTTCTTGTTCATAAAGTCCAGCTTTTCAGATTATTTGCTCAACATAGAGATTGAAGAGGTACAGTGAAAGGATACAGCCCTGATGCACATCTTTCTCAACTTTAAACCAAGCAGTGTTTCCTTGTTCTGTCTGAACTGCCTCCTGGTCCATGTGCAGATTCCTCATGAGTGCAATTAGGTGCTCCGGTATTCCCATTCTTTGCAGTATTATCCATAATTTGTTATGATCCACAACAGTCAAATGCCTTTTCATAGTCAATAAAACATAGATAGACAGCTTTTCAATATTCTCTGCTTTCAGCTAATCTCCATCTGACATCAACAA
Organism: Pedetes capensis; assembly: GCA_007922755.1. Classification (NCBI taxonomy): domain Eukaryota; kingdom Metazoa; phylum Chordata; class Mammalia; order Rodentia; family Pedetidae; genus Pedetes; species Pedetes capensis. Next base: position 28,085 of record VMDO01007092.1, on the reverse strand, counting down.
TGATGTCCCTGGTTCAATGCCTTCTCTTTTGAATCCAGCTTGATTTTCTGGTAGTTCCCTGTCTATATAATGCTGAAGTTGCTTTTGAGTGATCCTTAGCAATGTTTTGCTTTTGTGTGATATTAATGATATTGTTCAAGAGTTTCCACATTCGGTTGGATCCCCTTTTCATAGGAACAGGAACAAATATAGATCTCTTCCAGTCAGTTCACCAGGTAACAGTTTTCCAAATCTCTTGACATAAACACATTGGCACCTCCAGTATGGCATCTGTTTGTCAAAACACCTCAATTTGTATGCCGTCAATTCCTGGAGACTTGGGTTTCCCCAATTTCTTCAAGACAGCTTCCATTTCATCCTTCAGTATCATTGGTTCCAGATCATATGAAACCTCTTGAAATGGTTGGTCACCCACCAATTCTTATTGGTATAATGACTCTGTGTATTCCTTCCATCTTCTTTTGATGTTTCCTGCATCACCTAATATTTTCCCTGTAGAATCCTTCACTATTGCCACTGAAGGCTTGAATTTTTTTCTTCAATTCTTTAAACTTGAGAAAAACAGAGTGTGTTCTTCCCTTTTGGTTTTCTATCTCCAGCTCTTTTCGTATATCATTATAATATTTGATTTCGTCTTCTCAAGCTGCCCTTTGAAATCTTCTGTTTAGTTCCTCAATTTCATCATGTCTTCCTTTTACTTTAACTCCTTAATGTTCAAGGACAAGTTTCAGAGTCTCTTTTTGACATGTAATTTGGTTTTTTCCCTGTCTTTTTAATAACCTTTTGCTTTCATGAATGGCATCCTTGATGTCATGTCATAACTTGTCTGGTCTTCAATCATTAGTGTCTAAAGCATTAAACCTGCTCTTGAGGTGGTCTCTGAACTCAAGTGGGATATATTCAAGATCATACCTTGGCTCCTGTATACATGTTCTAATTTTTTTCAGTTTCAATTTGAACCTCCATATGAGCAGTTGATGGTCTGATCTACAGTCAGCATCTGGTCTTGTTCTGACTTTTGATATTGAGTGTTTCCATTGTCTCTTTCTACAAATGTAGTCAATTTGGTTCTTGTATGTTCCATCTGGTGAGTTCCATGTGTGTAGTCACTGTTTATGTTGGTGAAAAATGTATTTGCAATGAAAAAATTGTTGGTCTGAATAAGTCTATTATGTGATCTCTAACAACATTTGTCACTGATGCCTTTTCCAATTACCATGCCTTCTTCGTTTCCAACTTTTGCATTCCAGGCACCACCAATTTTTAGTACATCCTGATTGCATGTTCGATCTATTTCACATTGCAAGAGCTACCAAAAATCTTCCCTATCTTCATTTGTGGCCTTAGTGGTAGGTATGTAAATTTGAATAATAGTTGGGGAACCTATATGAATAATGTACATCAAAATGCATATATGTAAATGCCACAATGAAAAGCATGTCAGAATGAATCACATTAAGGTGTACATTAAAAATGTCCAATAAAAAACTTTTTTTTAATTTTTTGAATAATAGTCATATTAACCAGACTTCCTTGTAATCGTATGGATATTATTCCATCACTGACAGCATTGTATTTCTGGACAGATCTTGAGATATCTTTATTGTTAATGAATGCAACTCATTTCTCTTTGTCATCGCCAGCATAGTAGACCATATGATTATTTAATTCAAAATGGCCCATGCCAGTCCATTTTAGCTCACGAGGCCTACAGTGTTGATGTTTATACACTCTATTTCCCTTTTGAAGATTTCTAATTGTCCTCAACTCATACCACATACAATCCACATTCTAATTTTTAATGGTTGTTTCAGTTGTTCCTCCTCATTTTGAGTCGTGACACATCAGCAATTGGAGGTCCTGTCGTTAAGGTAGATTCTACTATGAGCCAACTCTTTCCTAGTAGCCTTTTGAGTGCCTTCCACCCTAGGGGGTGCTCATTTTCTGGAACTATATCTGACAGCATTTCTTTACTATTCATAGAGTTTTCAACAGCTAACTGTTTCAGGAGTGGGCTGCCAGGTCCCACTCCCTAGTATTAGTCCAGAAGCTTAGATGAAACTTGTCCACCATGGGTAACCCTGCTGGTATCTGTAGTACCAGAAGCATAGTTTTTAGCATCACAGGAACATGTTAGCAAACAGATATGTGGGGTGTAGCCTTATAGAAAGTCTGAAAGCATATGTATGAGTCTCCCAACTTTATTTTCTTCTCAAGGTTGTTTTAGCTATTCAAGGTCCTTTTTATTACCACATAAACTTTGGAATCAGCTTGTCAATTTCTTGAAAGAAATCCTGCTAAGCCAGAATGGCAGTACAAGCATGTAATCCCAACATTTGGGAGGTAGAGGCAGGAGGATCAAGAATACAAGGCTACCCTGGTCTATAAGAACAAGTTCAAAGCCAGCCTAAGGTATATAATGAGATCCTGATGCAAAAAAAACCCAAGTACTGGTGATGTAGTTCACTGGTAGAGAATTTGCTGAGCATGGGCAAGGCCCTGAGTTCAATCCCGGGACTGAAAAAAATAAGTCTACTAAGATCTTGATGGGTATTACATTGACCAATATGGGAAGATATGCCTCTGACCCATGGACATAATTACATTTATCTAGGTTTTTTTGTTTTTTGTTGTTGTTGTTTACTTCAGCAATGTTTTATAGCTTATAGTGCATAGTTCTTGCATATATTTTGTGAAATTTTTCCCTAAGTATTTCATATTTTATGGTATTATAAATGCTGTATTTTTAAAATTTCTAATTGGTCAATGCTAGATCACACCATACATGCACAATTAATTCTGTGTATTGGTTTTGTTTCCTACAAACCTACTAAACTCACATAAATTCTAGCAGCTATGTGATAGATTCTTAAGGTTTTCTAGATAAACAACCATGTGGTATGTATATAAGTATGGTCTTATTGCTTCCTTTAAAATCTGTAATCTTTTATTTTTCTTATTCGACTATGTGGCTAGAATTTCCAGTACAATGGTCAGCAGAAGTGTAAGAATATGCCTTGTTCCTGATCTGAGGGGGAGTATTCACATTTTAACCATTAGGCATGTCATTGTTGTTGTTGTTGTTACTGTTGTTGTTAGGTGCCATCAAGTTAGGTCTGGCTCGTAGCCACCCTATGTACTACAGAACAAAGCATTCCCTGACACTGTGCTATGCCTGGCACTATGTCAGTGCTTCTCTGCTGTTCATAGTGTTTTTGATGGCTGACTGTTTTGGGAGTGGGCTGCCAGGTCCTTCTCCCATTTTTGTGGTGCTGAGGATCCAACCCAGGGCAAGAACTCTACCAACTGAGCTAAACCTCAGCCCCAGCTGTGTCATTAGCTGTAGGTTTTAGATTTCTCATAAATTTCCATCACCAAGATGACAAAGTAAGAGTTTTTAGTCATGAAAAAAATATTGAATTTAATATAGTTTCCATGGTGCATTCCTATAGCCCCTGTATTCAGGGATCTGAAGCAGGAGGATCTCAAGTTCAAGGCCAAAAGTAGCTTGGACAGTTTAGCAAGACTCTGTCTCAAAATAAAAGTATTTTCAAAGGGACTGGAGGTCCAGCTTAGAGGCAGAGCACTTGCCTAACATGCATGAGGCCCTGGGTTCAACCCCCAGTACTAAAAAAGAAATTGTATTTTATCACATCTTTTCTCTAACTATGGAGATAACCATATGATTTTTCTTCATTTTTAAAATAGAATCTGTTTTTAGAGCAATTTTATGTTCACAGCAAAATTGGGTGGAAAGTACAGAGATTTCTTATACTTTTCTTCATTCTGTTAGTATGGCAAACTGATTTTCAAATGGTAAACCAACCTTGCACTCCTAGGATAAATCCATTTTTCATGATTTATCTCTTTTTTATATCACTGGATTGAACTTGCTAACTTTTATTTCAGAAATTTTCTATCTAAATTCATAGGAAATGTTGGCCTATACTTTTCTTATAGAGGCCTTAATTTCAGTTTCAAGGTAATTCTATACTAAAAGAATAAGTCAGAAAGAGTTACTTCTTCCCCTATTATTCTGGATAAATTTGTCCACAACATACTTTTTTTTCCTCCTTAAATCATAGGTAGAAATCACCAGCAAAACTACAAAACCATCTGGTCATGAAATTTTCTTTTATAAAGGATTTTAGGTATAATTTAACTTATATAACAATAGATGTGAGAATAATCAGTTAATCTATTACTTCTTGAGTGAGATTTGGTAGTTGTCACTTTTCAAAGAATTTATCTTTTTCATATAACTTCTCAAGTTAATTCATACAACATTGTTAATAATATCCCACATTATCCTTCTAATGTCTTTAATGTCCTTTTAATAGTCCTCTTGCTCTTGTTGTTGATATTGGTAATTTACCTCTCTCTCTTTTCCTGATCATTTTTACTAGAAATTTGTTGGTTTTATTGATCTCCAAGAACGAGTTTTGGTTTTTATTGATTTTTCGGTACTCTTTTTAACCTCATTTATTTCTGCTTTTATTTTTATTATTTCTTTTCTCCTGATTACTTTGCATTTAACTTAACCTTCTTTTTCTGGATTCTTAATGTGAAAGCTTAGAATGCTGGCTTTAGATTTTTCCACTTTTTAATGTGTTTTTTCGGTTTTTTGTTTGTTCTTTTTGGTGGTGAATGGGTCCTTAAGGGTTAAACACACGGCCTCAGGCATACTTTTGCAAGCACTAAGTTATACAGGCTGCCTCAGACCTCAAATTTACAATCCTCCTGCTTCCACTGGGATTATAGGCATGTACCATGGTGCCTGGTTAATGTAAGTGTTCAATGCTATAAATTCCCCTCTAATACTGCTTTAGCTGCACCCCACAAATAATAAGTCATGTTTCATTTCCATTCCATCAAGATATTTTCTAGGTTATCTTGTGGTTTCTTCTTTGACCTCTAGGTTATTCCAAAGTACATGGGGGGGGTCCCAAATATTGGAGAGTTTCAAGGTATCTTTCTGTTATTGTCTTCTAGTTTAACTCCATTATGGTCTGTGAATGTATATTGTATAGTTTCAATTATTCTAAGTTTGTTAACATCTATTTTATGGCCCAGAATGTGATCTATCTTTTTAAATGTATTATGTATACCTGAAAAGAAAATCTGTTGTCATGTTGTTGGGTAAAGTGTTACAACACTTATTGACAAATGTTAACTAGGTCAAGTTGGTAGGAGGTCTTTTTCAAGTATTCTCTATCTTTGCTAATCTTCTTTTAACTTGATTTATCAATTACTAAGAAAGGGGTGTTGCAATCTCCAACAATAATTGTGGAGTTGGTCATTTATCCATTCTGTTCTGTCAGTTTCTGCTACACATGTTTTGAATCTTTACTATTATGTACACACACATTTAGAATTATGTCATATAGATAGATATACTAACAAAAATGACATACAAGCATAAAGGAGGTCAATGGTGGAGAGGGAAGGGATGGGAGAGTAGGGTCATGAAAGGGTAAGGGGGAAGATAATATGAACAATGTATAGTGAAATGCATGTATGGAAATTCATAATGAGACCCATTAAGTTGTACATTAAAAATTACTAAGAAAAAAGAAAAATTATGTCTTCTTTATGAATTGACCTCTTTATCATTATGAAATGACTCTTTGTCCCCTAAGATATTATAGATTGAAATCGTCTTTGATATTAACATAGCCACTTCATTTTTTTTCCTTCTTAAAGTCAGCCTGGTACATCTTTTCCCATTCTTTTTCTTTTAAGCTATTTGTACACTAGGCAGTATGTTGTTAGATTATTTAATGAATGTGACAATTTTATCTTTTAATTGTATTTGATGTGATGACTGATATGTTTGGATTTAAATCTTCCATCTTTTATGATTATTATTTTTGAGATAGGGTCTATGTAGCCCAAGTTGGTCTCAAACTTGTGATTTTCCTGCCTCAGTATTATAATTATTAATGCATATTAATTTTACAAATTAATAGATTTCACTGTGACATTTCCATATGTACATTTATTGTTCTTTGATCATGTCTACCCTCCTTTCTTGTACCTCGTGCCCTCCCTTCTCTCTCTCCTCTCTCTCTGATCCCTTTGTCCTTCCTTAATAGTCCCTCTCTACGTTCAGGGTTTTTTTTTGTTTTTTGTTTTTTGTTTTTTGTACTGGGGGTTTAACCAAGGGCCTCATGCTTGCATGTTTTGCAAATGTTGTACCACTGAGCTGCATCCCAAGCCCTCCTTTTTTCTTGCTTGCTTTCGTGTTTTGTTTTGTTTTGTTTTGTTTACTTTTTGAGACAGGGTTTCACTAAATTATGTAGGCTGCCTCTGGTCTCAAACTTGCAATCCTCCTGCCTCTGCTTCCTGAGTCGCTGGGATTATAGGCATCTTTTTTTTTTTTTTTTTTTTTAGCATCTTGTTATTTGTATTTTATTTGTTGCTTCTGTTTGGGGTTTTCTTCCATTTTTCTTCCTATTCTGTCTTCTTTTGGATTAACTGAATTTTTATAATTTTATCTTTTTGTTGTCTTATTAACTGTCTCTCTTAATTTTTTTTTCTTAGTGATTGCCTTTGACTTTACACTATGCATCTTTTAATGTATCACAGTTCTAGTAATATGTTATTTAATTGAAAGTGGAAAGAGCCTATAACAGCCTGTTTTCTTCCTCTACCATTTCTTTGGGGGATAGGTACTAGGAATTGAACCTGAGGTCTTGTACATGCTAGACAAGTGATCTACTGGAAGGAGACTAGTAGGCAGGGAGCAAAGATTGTGGAAAGGGAAACAGGGAGGGGAAATAATGCAGAAGGATGAAGGGGTTGATGACAATCTCAAATTATATGATGCAACGATATACAAATACATGGGACAAACCAAAGAATATAACCCATAATTGCATATGATTTTTACCATATATTAATTAAAGGGTTCCATAAATTTTGAACAGGAGGAGGACATGGCAATCCACTCTCAAAGCAATCCCAAAACAATCAGCCATTGAAATTATGTAAGTTGATGAAAATTATGTAAGTTGATGAAAGTGTAACCGAAGATGATGTAATGATGCAAATAGCAAAACCCATACTACTCTCTACCCCACTAACATTAAAAAAAAAAAAGACAAGTGATCTACCACTGAGTTACACCCTCAAACATTTTTTTTTATTATTTTGAGAAAGGGTCTCCCTAAATTGCCCAGGCTGGCCTCAGACTTGCTGTATACCCCAGGCTGACCTTGAGCTTGAGATCTTCCTGCCTCAGCATCCTGAGCCTTTGTGCTATTTTAATCACACACTTTACTTCTACATATTTTTAAATCCATTTATTTTAAGACTATGATTTTTGTCACTATTCAAACACTTCTCTGGGTTTGTATTCATTGGAGCATAAGTGGCACCTGAGCAGATTTTGGTGAAATAAAAGAGAATCAGAAGAAAGTTTGACAGTACTAAATGAATAAATAGCACAAAGGGGAAAAATGGACAAAAAGAGACTTTGCCTATTTAAACTTTTGGGAATCTCATCCATTTTCCCACCAGACTGCCCAGATTCAAAATGCTGAACAACACATCCAGAGAGGTAATGTTTGTGCTTCAAATCCACAGTAGTTAGGCAAGAGAAGAGAACATAGGATTGTACCTTTATTACGGATACATCTGGCTAGTTTGGGAATCAGCTGATTCCAAAAACCAATTAAGACATTGTTGTTACCACATTGGCTAAACCAGTTGTCCATTGAATATGTATCCTTTATTTGTTTTTTCAGACATATTTAATGTCATATAGGCCTAGTACCTTTTCAGAGACCATACCAAATTTAAATAAAAATATAACAAAGTGAAAACTAAAGGAGATTTTATCAAACATTATCCCATAAATTGTCTATTCAAGAGGAAATTTTAAAATAAAGTCCTTTGGCTATAAAACACCAAAATTTGCAAAGAGACTCAGTAAATATAAAGCTTCCCTCCCTCTTACCCGCCCTTGGACCTACCCCCACTCTTCCATCTGCCTGGACTTGAAAACATAGAACAAGAGGATTGGACATCTACCAATTCCCCAATCTTGGCAAGACATCAGTAGCCATAGGTTGCAGGCTTGAAGAATAATGTTCCTAATCTTGATGACATCTTAACACTTTACAAAGATTCTTGGCATAAAGAAGCCATTGTAAGTAGGAAGTTCGGGGAAGCTTTTTCTGTAAAAAAGTTGTTTGCCACCATCTTAAAGAAGTTTTCTCTGGGTCACCTCATGTCCGTGAAGAGACATATGTTTTCCAGTGCAAAGATTTCTAAAAAGTTTCAAATTCCCTTTTCTGCCTCCCTTCCCACCACATCCCTCCATGTCTCTATCTGTCCTCTTCCTTCTTCTCTCATTTACATAGAATTAGGTTTAGGAGGATGGACTCTGGATGCCATTCTGAGTTCAAAGTCTGACTTTGGCACTTAGTAGTATTACTGCTGTTAATTATAAAGATAACCTTGGCCACCCAACTTCTCTACTTCTCTCTGCTTTGGTTTCCTAATCTGCAAAAGTGAGGATAATAATTGTTCCTACCTCCTAAAAGCCTGCAGCCATAGCCCTGTGGCATCCGATCCCATCAGATCTTGGAAGCTAAGCAGGGTCGGGCCAGGTTAGTACTTGGATGGGAGACCAGGTGGGAACACCAGGTGCTGTAGGTTTGGGAGAAGGACCAAGCAACCCACTCCCAAAAATCAATCTGCCATTGAAAACCCTTTGAACAGCAGAGAAGCACTGACAATAGTGTTTCCCCTGTTGTACGCAGGGTCACTATCAGTCGGATACTGACTCGATGGCACCTAACAACAGCAATAACTTCCTAAGAACATTGAGTACAATCTTGTATATCAAGGTGTATACCTGTGCCCCCTTTTTTCAATCTGCATACAGATTGACAAATAAACATAGATATAGATGTAATGTGTATGTAGATGGGGAGTGAGAGAGCAAGAAATGAAAATCTAGCCTAAAGGAACCATACTTTGTTTAGACTGAAGGCATTTGACTAGGAAATAAGAAACTTCTTCAAATTTGAAAACACACCAGTGAGTCATCTGGTGTCTGTGTTTCTCCTTCTTTAAAACTTTTAATTGTCATAAAAATATGCATAACATAAAATTTCTCATTACAGCCATTCTCCAGCTTCCAGTTCAGTAATATTAAGTACATTCACATTGTTGTGCAATCTATCTCCAAAACTGTTTTCTCACTCTTGCAGTAAGACTGGGGCACCAGAAACACTTTTTATTATTTAAAACACCCAGAGAACCCTACATGGTAATAGCTGTACTGCTAATATCTGTGGGAGAAATAAATTATTGATTTAATAAAACTTGGAGACTGATTGGCATTTTACTAATCAACAAAACCTACAACAAAATCCACACGCAGGTATAAAGGACGAGGTGTGCATTTTCTGTCTACTTCATAATGACAACCTCTAATCCCCCACTTCACAGGGCTGGGCTTCTGGCAGCCACATACAGAAAACACCACAGACCTTTGGCCCTTACTCAAATGGAGCTAATCCGATTCCTTTATCAAGAAGTTGAAATGGGCAGAGTGACAATGATCGATGTTGGTGGATGGGGGATGGACTCAGTGTTTCCGTGGAGTTAAAATGCTAAGCTAAAGTCTGAAACTGTGAGTGGTGGTATCTGCAGGTTCCTCTGCACCATAATTCCATGCAGGAGTTATTATTCCCATGTTGTTGAAGGGAATGTGGAGGTCGGAAGAACTTCTGACCCTTGAACCCAGCATTGGCTATTTCTTCCCATGGTCTCCCTGTGCAATGCAGCACTCTTCAGACTGGACTGCCATTGAAAGTTCACTTGTCTGCCTTTCTATTAAATTTTGTGCTCTGTAAGATCCCAGACAGCATCCCATTCAATGGGTGCCTAACAAGTGTTTATTAAATCAGTGAGTGAAGAAATACCTGGTACTATGTGAGGTAACAAAAAGTAATAGAAACAAAGGTCCCCAAGAAATCTACCCATCTTACCTAGCCATTGGAGAAATGTGGTTAATATGTGAAAACTCAGAGACCCTATGGAGGTCATCACCCATCTGTAAGAATTCAGAGAAGAGAATGACCTTTGTGCTTTGTGTCTGCCTCAACTATGTATGACTAATAGATAAAGCTACGAACAAAGGTTTCCTTCTAAGACACTCCAAAACAAAGTCAGGCCATAGGGTGTTTCATTGTCTGGGTGATTTTACGCCAACACTGTCATTAAGGCTACTTTAAATGTGACTTCCAGGCTCATCATCTTTATGTGTACCTGTCATTAACTTCCTTAAGAGTCTAGCAGTTTAACTATGTTCCACTCCAACATAATTACGTGGTATTTTAAACAGTAATGAGTTACTTACCAGTAGTTGAAAAATAAGACAGGCTGTTGACGTGAAATCAGAAATATTTATGTATCATGACTCCATGATGCTTTGATTTTGAGACTATTCTATATGTAGATTTCATCTCCCTTAGGGACAGGTTTTAATTATATCCTATTTTTAACACTATAATAATCCTATCGATTTTCAAAAGTCTAGAAGGATAATCATTTCAGAACCTCAGCTCCAATTCTATGTGAAATATTGATCTTTAAAAGACCATTAGAACTGACAACCTCCACAGCCTGAAATGATAAATTAGAAAATTTTATTTGGTTATAAGGCCAGGGAGAGAATTCTCCCCCATGTTACTGATAGATGTCTCAATCTGTCTTTGGATCAAGCAGACAAGTTTTGAATTTATTCACAGAACACATTTCACACCTCCTCTGTGTCGTGAGTTTAATATGCTCCCTATGCCATATTGTATCAAAATGCATAACTGCAACTGGTTCTGTTATAAATTGTTTTAAAATAACAAAATTCTGGAATCAGATTAATATTTGGGCACCCTTCATACCGAAAGATGTTGGATGAAAGCTTTCATCTGTTGTCACAATTACTTTGCAAGAAAATAAATTACTCTCAGACTATTTTGTCAGCATTATAATTACTCTGTTTTAAAATATTCCACAGCCACAATTGGCCCCCTTTAAAAGCTCAGTGCAACTTAATACAATGTGTTTGGTCCATAAGGCAATTGGTTTTTATAATTGGATCACACTTCTAGTATTCCAAATAGTCTTATTACACCAATTATTTCAGTGCAATCCAGGGCCCACGTTGGCAAAAGTGTTGAATACTTTGTTTTCAAATGAAAAAAAAAATATTATTTTAGATGTACTGCCTGTATTCTTTCCAGAACATTCTGCCCTTGTATATAGGGATGGCTGAAGTTAAGCACTTCTGCTCTTTCAGAATCCCATGTTCATTAGTGCTACTCAAGGAGTGCAGCTTTCTCTCAGCAATGCTAACTGGACCATGTGGTAACTAAATTAGTCACAAAGGTCACTTTGGTACAATGCTAATCACCTAAGTTATCAAATGGAGACGCTTTCTATTTCAGCCAGTACTCCCTGAGGGGCAATCCACAGACTCCCAATTAAACTGGCTGAGTCAAAGCAGAATTGAGGCCCTTGAAACAGCTACAGAGATCCAGGCTATGGCTAGCTTGGCACAACTAATGCAGTGGCTGAAAACAGGGCATCAGGACCTGGTGCCCCTCACTCAGGCTCTCAGGGCTGATTTGCTCAACGCTGGTTTCCCTCATCGGCAAGTTTCCTCCACAATCCCATCGGGGCAGCTTCAGCCTCTCGGGGCCAGTCAGAAGGCCCAATTAAAAAAAATAATAATAATCTCCAGTTCTCGGACACATGCCTATCTATCAATCAGTGACAGTGGTCAGGGGCTGGGGCTTGTTACTGTCCAGGAACAAGTGACTCACCCACCCTGGCTTCACCCCACGTGACCATATGAACTGAGGAAGGAAGAGGGTTATTTCCACAAGGAAAATCTAAGGGATGGTCCAAAAACACTGGTCCAAAAAGGCAGCTTAGGAGACTGAAGCAACTATTCACTGTTTACCACGGCCATACAACCTGGTGCCTGCAAGAGAACTGATCCTCCCTTCTGCAGAAAACTTCCTGACCCCCAACTTGGCACAAAATGAAACACAGCAGGTCCTCGGTAGCAAAAAGAGCACATGGCCCTCTGTGTAGGGACAAGAGTCCTCCCTCCTATTCTGCCATTATGTAAAGGACTAACTTGAGAAAGTTGACGGTTGTAAGCCCATTTCCTCATTATTTAACAATGCTTGCCTGACAGGGCCACCACCAGGAAGGCCTTCTACAGTGCTTCTCTGCCCTGAATCCATAGCCTAAAGTTTTCCAGATGTAACACACACATATTCCACTGACTTATGCCCCTAAAAGCCCATCTAGATGGCCCTGAGACCCCTCAAATTCAATACATCCCCCAGCCCCATTTATACACACACACACACACACACACACACACACACACACACACACACACACCGTGAATGGAATATTATTCAGCCCCCCAAAAAGAAGGATATCCTGTCATTTGTGATGACATAGATGAACTCCAGGGCCATTATGCTAAGTGAAATAAGCCAGGCACAGAAAGACAAGTACTGTATGAGCTCACTCATATGAATGTAAAAAAATCAGACTCAGAACAGAAAGTAGAATGGTGATTACCAGGGGCTAGAAAAAGTGGGGAAATGTTGGTTAAGGGTAGTTTCCATTAGATAGGAGGAATAAATTCTGGAGATCTATTGTGGTAACTATAGTTAATGTACAGTTGTCCCTCACTATCCATGGGAGATTGGTTCAAGAACCCCTGGAGTATACCAAAATCCATGGATGCAAAAGTTCATAGTACAAAATGGCATAACATTTGCATAAAACCTACACATATCCTTCTGTACCCTTTGAATCATGTCTAGATTACTTATAATGTCTGATACAATCTGAATGCTATGTAAAAGGTGGTTAGGCTGTATTGTTTAAGGAATAATGACAAGAAAAAAGGCTGTACATATTTAACACAGGCATAACCATCATCAGACTAACTGCCTTTTCGATCCCAAGTTGGTTGAACCTGTGCACATAGAATCTATGGATTTGCAGAGTCAACACCATTATACATGCAGAAATTGCCAAGAGATTAGATCTTAAATGTTCTCATCACAAAAAACCGTGAGGTGATATACATGCTAATGAGCATGACTTAATCATTTCACAATGCATACATATGTCAGAACATCAAGTTGTACACCGTGAATATATACAATTTTAATTTGTCGATTACATCTTAATAAATCTGGGAAAAAATAAGGTAAAATTAAAAGAGATATTTCTTAATACTAATATTCTTTTAGATAGCTGTTCTGGAATAATTTCTTTGGCACACTATAGATTCCTGTATAATGTATGCGCATTGCTGTTGTTGTTAGGTGCCATTGAGTCATGTCTGACTCATAGCGACCCTGATAGGGTTTTCAATAGCTGATTGTTTTGGGAGTGAATTGCCATGTCCTTCTCCCATTTTTGCAGTGCTGGGAATTAACCCGGGACCTCAGAGACTGCAGAGCGGTGCTCTACCAACTGAGCTAAATCCCAGCCTGTATGTACATTATAACAACATAATTCCATCCTTGTATCCCTGTCCTCTTTGCTACTATGGTCAATAATTTGACTTCCACACATGTTTATATACTCTATATATACATCATTGAATTCTATACACATGACTGATTTTTTTTTTTTTTTTTTTTGAGACAGGGTCTCACTGTGTAGATCAGGCTGGCCTTGAACTCACTCTGTAGCCCAGTCTGGCCTTTAGGAGATTGGGCGTGTTAAGGGTTATATGGCCATAGACACCTGAGCCTGCTCCCAGTCTGGCATTGAATTTACAATCCTGCTGCCTCAGCCTCCTCAGTGCTGGCATTATAGGCATGGGTTACCACACTTGGCTCAAATATATGTTAGTAAAAATATAAGATGAGAAATTTTAAAAACAAACCAGAATGAGAGGAGCATCTTGGAATAGTTCTATTTAGTATCAATCACGTGCAATTTGTTGCAACTAAACTTCATCAAAGTACATTCACTGGAGAACGCCCTTATAATCCTGGAGCCAATTCATGCATCATATGTAATGCACATGGAGTCACCACCAGGGGGCGATAAAGCACCGCTGTGAGCCCTTTGCTGTCAGAGCACAAAGGGAAATAAATGTGTCCAGGCTAAGGCAAATCATTACCAACCTCCTTCCATGGAGAAGCCATTGACCCTTCTGTCACCTGGCAAAACAAGTAAGGCAACAAGCCTTGAAACTCTATTCTGGAACTTAATGACTTATTGGCTTTGTTTGTTGGTGGTTTCCCTTACTCCATGGTTTGATTTCACTGAGCTACCATGGTTTTAAAAACACTCACCAATCTTGCTAAAATTCTAAACAGAGAAAACTAAAGCCTCATTGTTTCTTATAATCCCCCATGGGTACAGCGATGGTGTGGGTACTTACACCAGTATTCCTTAAACTGTTTAGTCAGGATGGGAAGAAAGTAGTAATACAGGAAAGGACCTGAGCTAGCAGACTCCCAGGTGAGGCAATTCGAGTCCACGCGCCTACGCAGGACCCCTGCTTCTCAACATCTGTTTGCACAAGTCCCAAGTTGTTGGGTATCCTAGAGAGGACCCCGGTGACAGGAGACCTATCTGGTCCACCTGGAAGACTAATATCTATCTTCTAGGGCAAGATGGAGCCCAGTGACCCTTGTCCTATGTCCTGGCCCTTCACTCCTGCCCCTCCCACCAAGTAACCCAAGATGGCCCCTGACCAGTCCTGCTCTGGTGTGGCCACCTCCACTCTGATTGGTCATCCAGGGGCCCCTGATTGGTCAGCTAGGGGACTCCCATGATTGGCTCGGCCAGCACCTTATCCGCCTACCAAAAGCGCACATTTCAAAGCCCATATTTTGCATGTCTGTTGTGACAGTTTCTCGAGCCATGCCCTGATTGGCCACTCCCCTGCCCACACCCCCTCTTAAGGGGTATATAAGCTGGGCTTACTGGCCCTGCAGTAGTCTCTGAATCATCCTCCTCATCACTGATCATCAGAGCTCCTTGCCACACCACCATAGAAGAAGGTCCTTTTGTTTCCACCTTCCATCCCAACCCCGCTGATCATTTTTTTTTTTTTTTTTTTTTTTTTTTTTTTTTTTTTTTTTTTTTTTAATGGTACTGGGTGTTGATCCTGGGGCCTCACGCTTGCATGCTTTGCAAGTGCTGGACCACTGAGCAGCACCCTCAGCCCTTTTTTTTTTTTTTTTTTTCCTTTACTATCTGAGACAGGGTCTTGCTAAATTACACAGATTTCCTCTGGTCTCGAACTTGTGATCCTCCTGGCTCCACCTCCCAAGCCGCTGGGATTAAAGGCATGCGCCACCACACCCAGCTCCAACCACACCGATCTTAACCAACGCACCCTACTCCTGGGACTTGCATCCTCATTTCTAAAGACCTTCAATCAACAGATCCACAAGCAAGACTGCTATCAAGACCAGGGCCCCCGAAGAGGCGAAGGATCCAATCAAGCCACAAAGAACTCTCCGTTCACTACCAGCCTTAGGGAGAAGGAGAGAGAGAAGGCGAGCTGTGAGAGTCAAAACCAGCACAGACGAACAGTGTTGACAACATCCCTCCATTTGTTCCTGCCCTCCTTGACAGAAGCAGCTCAATCAAATACTCGTTCCTGTTTTATATTAAGAATGCGCCCCAAGTCCTTCTCTTGGAACCACCAACCAGCTCTTACCCTAATTCCGAGGATACCCGGACAGCAGTGGTGTCGAGGCAAAGCTCCAGGACCTTAGCCAGGCCAGAGCCAAAGCCTGACACAAGGGAGCCCAGCTCAGAGTTCAGTGGCTAGTCTCTGCTGCTCAGAGGGTGAGCCAGCTCCCAAAATGTCATATGCAAATAAAGCCAGGGCCAAGCCATCCAAAAAAGCCTTGTGTGAATTTCCTAAAAGGTCCAGATCCTTGGTGGCTCCTGCTGAATATTATCAAGCTACCGGTTTGTTTTACTTGCAATCTGATTCACACCCTAACTGCAAACTGGCTGGAAGTGGTGGAGCACGCCTGTAATTCCAGCACTCAGGAGGCAGAGGCAGGAGGATTGTGAGTTCTAGGCCAGCCTGGGCTACATAGCAAGACTCTGACTCAAGAAATAATAAAATAGGGCTAGGGTGCAACTCAGTGGTCCAGCACTTGGAAAGCATGCAGGCGCCAGGCCCTGGGTTCAACCCCCAGTACTGCAAATAAATAAACAAACAAACAAACAAACAAACAAAATAAAATATTGTAAATTAGAGACAAGAAAAGATCATAACACAATCCTGTACAATCTTACACCTATCAGATGTCCCTAGGGAAATTTTGCTTGCCTTGGTTTTTTGTTTTGTTCCACATTAACATGTCTAGAAATTACTGTGTCAGCTTCAGCAAAGTGAGTCACCAGGGGGACCCTAGAATTCGGGAGAGGCTGGCACCTCCTTGCAGGCATTCAGATCCTAAGGAGGAGGAGTTGGCCCTAAGTTCAGCCAAGAGGCAGAGCTCCGACCCTCTATGTTCAGAGCGTTGAGTATGAGGACCTCTGGGGAGGAGAAGAGGCTGCCCAGGTGCTCGCTGGGGCCTCCCGCCTCCTGGAATGGCCCCCAGAAGCGTTGAAACAGCTGAGCTGTAAGAAGCGTGAGCCGGCCCTCGCTCAGGCACCAGTCAGCACCAGACCAGCATCTGTAACAGCCAGGCAGGATCAGGGTCCTCCTTGACCAGGGGCACCGTGGTGATAAAGAGGAGCATTCAGCTCAAAAGCAGCAAGTGACTGCTGAATGCTCACCCAGGCAAGTCCCCAGGGCTGTGTCTGCCCAGAGGGGGCTCCCTTCCCTCAGTTGTAGAAAGGCTCTGAAGAGGTGAGAGGTGGCTTGGGACCACCATGTGGGGCAAATAGGAGGAGCTGTGGCAATAGTGAACAGATTCAACTTCGGCTTTGCTACCTGACCGCCCTCCCCCAACAAAGGACTGTAACCGTCCAGGGTCTTAAACAACGTGAGGAAGGGGTAGCCCCAAGGAGGAAATACTGGTCTTTTTGCAAAGTAGGAACATATGACTTTGAGTCAGTTTTAACTGTCTCAAGAGGTGAAACCATGCTGCACTTCAAGTTTGTGAAATGACTCACACTAGTAAGACAGAGTAATACTCAGACAGCAAAGCTGATCTCACCAGGTCTGTTTCTGGGGCCTTCGAAAGCTTCATGGGAAGATAATAAATGAAACAGCTGCAAGGGCCCCCGCCTCTCCTCAATTCTCTAAACTGATAAACTGGGGAGCAATTGTACTCCTTTAGCAATTAATTCTTATTGTTGCATAGATAAGCTTGTCGTTAGGTGCCACGGAGTCGGTATCCGACTCATAGCGACCCTGCGTACAACAGATGAAATGCTATTGTCAGTGTTTCTCTGTTGTTCATAGGGTTTTCAATGGCGGATTGATTTTTGGGAGTGGGTTGCCGGGTCCGTCTCCCAAACCTACAGCAACTGGTGTTCTCAGGTGGTCTCCCATCCAAGTACTAACCAGGCCTGACCCTGTTTAGCTTCCAAGATCTGATGGGATCAGATGCCACAGGGCTACAGCTGCAGGCATAGATAAGCTAGGGGAGATTAAAACCAATTCTGGCATAAAACTTACCATCGTGAATAAATTGTACAAACGAATTCCCAATTTGGCTAGCTGACACCTTGGGCAAATCCTCTGAACCCAAATCCCTCATGTCTACAAAAATCTGCACAATGAGGAGTTTGACCTAGGTGATGTCTAAGGGCTCTCACATCCACACAGTTCCTATACTCCAAACTAAAATATACATCATGTATTTGATTAAAATAGATGGGGGTGGGGCACAGTGGTAGAGCACTTTCCTAGCATTGTACAAGGCCTTGGGTTTAATCCCCAGCACCACGAAAAATAAAATAAACTAGCCTTACAACAGTGCAGCCAGGTGCTGTTACCTTGATTGTACAGATGAGCGAACCAAGGTTGAGAGAGCCTGTGCTTTTTGGAGAGAATTACTCAGCTGGGAAGTAGACAGCCAGGATCATGAACATCTCACCGTAAAGCCCACACGCTGCTTATACCTCACACACCCTCAATCAGTCAAGCACACACATCACTGTGGGTGCCACTGCCAAGATTTCATGCTGTGATTTAGTCCCACATACTGCAGGAGGAACGATACATCATTCATTTACATGTTAGTGAGAATTTGTTCAAACACCGTCAGTCAAGGGATGGAGTATTTTGTGGAGAATCGACAACATGGTAATTTGAAAAGTGATACATTGTATTTGACCTGTGGGCCTGGAGGGAGCATGGGAGGTACGATGAAATGAGGGAGTTCAAGCCCCTGGAAGATCCTGGAAGGCAGCCCGAAGTATAAATTGCGAACTAGGGGCCCAGAGGCTGTAAGTGGTCAACAGCTGTGTTTTTGTTTAGCGCAGCACATTTTTAATTGAATGAATTGCCAAATTTTTTATGTTTTCTTTTAAAAATCCAAGTCTCCAGCCCAGGCTGCACATCTCCACTTAACAACAATACCTGGAGCTGAGAACCCATGACCCCCAGGTCTCCAATTCTCCAAAGCCACCATTCTATGTAGTTGTATTAATTTGAGTTACAGCTTCATCACCTACTCCTCACAGGTGTTTGGGGTCAAGATCTTTGTCCCAGAGGCATTGAATTTGGATGAGAGGAGACTCTAGAAAGTGGGATAGGACCTTACCCTGGGCGACATAGCTCAGTGGTAGAGCCCTTGCTTATTGTGCAAGAGGCCCCAGGTTCAGTCTCCAGCACTGCAAATAAATAAATAAATAAATAAACAAACAAACAAATAAAGTCCTGACCCAGTTCAGAGAAGAGCTCAAGCTAAGCACAAAGACCCAGATCTCAATGATCATGTTGGTACAAATGCTCAAAGCACTGAAAATCAGCCCCAGAACCTCCTCCCATTTCACCTTCCCTGCATTGTTCTGCTGTCTGACAGCTTCACTTAATTTCTAGAATCTCTCCTACCCCATTTTTCCAACAAGAGTCTCCAACATGGTGGTCTTAGGACTCATTCTTGGATTCCAAAGGCCACTTCCATCATGGAGTCTGGTACTCCAGTTGTGCACATCAAAATGCCACATCATTTCTAAAGTTTCCCTACATCACAAATAATTTATTGGGTAAATATTGTGATCTGTCCCATTATTGGATTCTGAATGAGGAATAGTAACCTCCCCTGAGAACTGAAAATCACCACTTTGGCCTTACTCAAGCCCAATACATCTACTCCAATATATGCTGCCTCTGTAACCCAGGAAGGGGCTGGGATTTAGCTCAGTTGGTAGAGCACCATTCTGTGGTCTCTGAGGTCCTGGGTTCGATTCCCACCACCACAAAAATGGGAGAAGGACATGGCAATCCACTCCCAAGGCAATCCCAAAACAGCCATTGAAAACCCTATGAGAGTCGCTATGAGTCAGACACGATTTGACGACACCTAACAATAACAACAAATAACCCAGGAAATTCCCATTCATAAAGTTAATGTAAAAGCTAGTCCCAGCTTTATGATACCTTGAAGCTAAAGGCAAAAACGGAAACATACAGAACTTTTCCAAGCAGCTAGTTCTCCGACAAGGTTGCCCTATAGTCCCAAATGTAAAAACCCACCAAAAAAACAGCTGTCAGTTCAAGATTTTTAAATTCACAAGAAAAAATCCACTAAGGATAAAAGTCAACATGCACAATAAATAATCACGACTAGATCCCCTGAAGTTTTATTTAAAAGAGTCATGTGAGTTTAAATAAGTATGTTTAAAATTAATTCAAAATTTGAAGAAAAAATTAAACATATTAGATAAGTTGTCTGTAAAACAATAACAAATACATTTTTAAAGGGACCGAGTAGAGCTTTTCAAGTTGTGAAAAAGATTGTTTCTGAAATAAAAAATTCAATCATTAAGTTAAGCCACAAATTTGATACAGTTGAGAAGAGACTTAGCAAATATTAAGGAAGATCTGAGGAATTTGGATAGCTCAAAGTACAGATAATTAAAAAGATGAAAAATATGAAGGAGAAATTAGGAGGTATAGAAGATGAGACAAGCTCCAACATGCTTCTAATAAAAGTTCCAAATGAGATTCATATAATGGAATATTGCATTGCAATAAGAATAAATTACAACTGGCAACAAGATGAACTTTTTAACATAATGTTGAGTAAAAGAGAAGCAGAAGAGTATATGATTCCATATTTATTCAGCTCAGAATCAGATAAAACTAAACTATGGTACTAGAGGATGAGGCAATGCTTCCTTTATGAGGGGAGCAGAAGACTGTAACCAGAAGGGAGACAAAGTGGGAATTCTGAGTGCTGGAATTCAGTTTCTGGGCCTGGGTGGTGGTTAAATAGGAGTTTTGGTTTGTGACTATTCATCAAATAGAACACTTCTGATTTATGTCCTCTTCTATGCATTTTATGCTTCAATAAAAATTACATTTGTAGGGAAAATAAGACAGAAGAGGAAGAAATTGGGCAAAAGCAACATTCTAAGATATAAAGACTAAAATTTGTATAGAGATGACAAAAGCTGTGATTCTATAGACCAGAGCAACAACGAATCCTGAGAAGGAAAGAAGGAGAGAGATAAGGAGAGAAAGGACAAAAGAAAGAGAGAGAGAAAGAAATAATACCTAGACATAGTAAGAAATAATACCTAGACATAGTGTGTTAAAACTGCAACAAACTATAGAAAGATCTTTAAAGTAAAATGGAGGAAAAGAAAGAAGAAAGGAAGAATTATCTACAAAGAAACCATAAGATTGATTTCAAACTCCATGACAGTAACAAAAGAAACTATAAAAGATTGAAATAATATTTTCAAAATGCTAAAAGAAAACAACTATCATTCTGGAATTCTAGATTGAACTAAAATGTCATAGAAGAGTGAGGACATAATGCCCTTGAGGAAGAACATTGAACCCAGAAGGATGGGCTAATCTACACAAAGCAAAGGTGAGCGAAATATCAAGCAAGTAAAGAAATACCTTTAAACATACTGACCAATGTGAAAGGTGGAAAGACAAGGTAGGGAGCTGTTACAAGCTGAACTGTGTTCCCCCAAATTGCATAATGTGGAATTCCTAACCCCAAGGACCTCGGAATGTGACCTTGATTGGAAGTAAGTTCATCTCAGATGTAACAGTTAAGTTAAAGGATATCACCAAGGTGGGCCCTAATCCGAGGCAATCGGTGCCCTTATTGAAAGGGGAAATTTGGTTGCAGAGACTTGCACACAGGGAGAGGACTACGTGCAGATGAAGGCACAGTCACAGGGATGCTTCCACAGCCACAAAGGCCAAACCTGACCAGAAAACCACGCGGTACTCTTGTTTAGTCATAAACAAGAGGAAATGAGGAAGCTATGGTTAAATTAATCCAGGGGAGTATCATAATATGAAAACAACATTTTAAGAAAAATTAGAAAGGGCCTCATAATATTTGTAAACCTTCAAACATATAAGACCCCATGGTTTCCTTTTCTGCCTTATAGACAGTGTTATGAGAATTTTGAAACAATCACAGAATTACAGGGTAATGTCATAGTCAAAAGATTGTGTGATTACAGTGAGAGGCTGAACTGGACCAACTGAAAAATTGTGAGTTGAGCTCAAATTCAGTGGGCCATAGTAGTGGCGAAGAAGTTTCTTTCACTTTGGATTCAGGTCTTAAGTGATCTCCCCACCAGACTTGGAAATAGCATGGAAAATATAAAACAAAACAAAACGTCCATCAGGTTTTAGCAGGAATGTCTCATATTTACAGGGAACTAAAATATGTCTAGGCTGGGATTTAGCTCAGTTGGTAGAGCACTGCTCTGCAGTCTCTGAGGTCCCGAGTTCAATTCCAAGCATCACAAAAATGGGAGAATGATGTGTCAACCCACTCCTGAGGCAATCCTGAAACAATCAGCCATTGAAAACACTATGAGGGTCACTATGAGTCGGACACAACTCGATGGCACCTAACAACAACAACAAAATATGTCTAAGGGACAACAAAAATTTGTCCCTGCTTAGGGGAGGATAGAAACCACAGGAAGTTAATCAAATAGAAAATATCTGGTGAGTGATCATTGAAAATGGATGGGTCTTGTTCTAAAAGGCAGCCAGGTGAATAAAATGCATCCTACATTACTAGTCAGCTTTACATCACTACCCCAAATTCCTGACAGGATACTTAGGAAGAAGAGGTTCATGTAGATCATAGTTAGGGGGCTTAAAGGCCAAACAGCATAGTACAAGTCTATAGCAAGGGTCACTCCTGTCTACATTCCCTCATGGTGTAGACAGCAGCAGCAGGTGCAAGTGATCCCACCTAGGACCAGGAGGAGACAGAGTTGTGAGCAGGGCAAAACTCAAGCTTTTTGTAAATGTCTCACCAGAACTACTTTCCTAGAGCATGCCCCCCATCACCTAAGGCCCTCCAGTGGGCCTCACCTCCCAGCTGTTCTCCCCTATCCCAGTAGTACTAGACTTTAGTCATAAGAAATCTTGGGGGATCCTCAAGCCACACCCAAACTGTTGTTGTTGTTGTTAGATGGCATGCAGTCGAGTCCAACTCATAGCAACCCTAAGTACAACAGAACAAAGCACTCCCTGACACTGTGCCATGCACACAATCTTTACAGGATTGAGCCCATTGTGGCAGACACTGTTTCTTCCCATTTTGAGTTGTGCCACATCAGCAAAAGGAGGTCCCAAAGGCTTTACTCCATTCTCATCATTAAGGTCGTCTCTACTTTGAGGAGGCAACTCTTCCCCAGTCATCTTTTGAATACATTCCAGCCCGGGGTGTGTGGGGGGGGTGGGAGGTTCATGTTCCAGCACTACATTTGACAGCGCTTCTCTACTATTCACAGGGTTTTCAAAGGCTCATTGTTTTGGGAGTGAGCTGCCAGGTCCTTCCCCCTAATCTGTCTTAGTCTGGAAGCTCAGCTGTCTACCCTGCTGGTATCTGAAATATGTATCGCTTTCAGCATCGCAGTAACACACAAGCTTCCACAGCACAACAAGCTACCAGACATGTGGGGTCATTAATCCAAGGTGGAGGGTTCACTTGGAAGCAATTTTCTTAGCTCTACCTGATGGCTTGGCTTCATTTAAAAAAATAGCAAATTACCACAGAGAGGTGAGCAATTTATCTCAATTTAATTCCCTCATGCAAACCTTTTCCTCCTAGAATTGTCTTCTATGACACCAGGGTGCCATCTGCCCTAGGAACACCCACTCATTGCATTTATGAAATGCTATTTTGTGAAATCATAAACTGGGAGGATGGAGACAGCCAGGTCATCCAGGAAAAGACCACTGTGTTAGTTAGCTCTTGGTTCCGTGTGACCTAAACATCTGACAAACAACTTAAGAAAGGAAAAGTTGAAGCTGGATGCAGTGGCGCACACGCCTGTAATCCCAGTGGCTCATGAGGCATAGGCAGGAAAATCGCAAGTTCGAAACTAGAGGCAGTCTGCGTAACTTAGCGAAACTCTGTCTCAAATAAAAAAAATGGGCTGGGAGTGCAGCCAGGTGGGCCAGCACTTGCAAACATGCAAGTGCAAGGCCCTGGGTTCAACCCCCAGTACGGTTAAATAAATAAATATAGAGAAAGAAAGGAAAGGTTTATTTTGACTCATGGTTCCAGAGGATTTGAGTCCACAGTGGTGAGGAAAGCACAGCAAATTAGGTGGCAGGGCCCATGGCAGAGGACAGCTCTTCCATCACAGTGGACCAGGAACAGAGAACTAGACCAGACCTGGAGACTGGATATTACATTCAAAGGCCCACCCCCAGTGACCCGCTTCCCCCAGGGAGGCCCTCCCTCCTGGAAGTCCACAGCCTCCCAGAATAGCAACTCCAGCTGGTAACAAAGCATTCAAACCCTAGCCTATGGGGAGGCTCTCTTAACCTGAACTATTGCCTTGGATGGGAGACCACCTGGGAACACCAGGTGCTATAGGCTTGGGAGAAGGACCCGGCAACCCACTCCCAAAAACCGATCAGCCATCAGAAACCCTATGACTAACAGAGAGGCACTAACAATACTATTTCACCTGCTGTATGTAGAGTTACTATGAGTTGGACACAGACTCAAGGGCACCTAACAACAACAATTGCCTTGCCCTCCTCTTTTCCTACCACAACCTGAAAGTCTCTAATTTTTGAACAAGTTAATAATAACCCAGTCCATGCAAGAGCCAACTCCATGTTTAGGAAGTGTGAAAAATTAGAAACAGCCTGGGTTTTAAGTTAGCTTTCCTTTATTGCAAAACAATAATGAAAAGGTACAGTTTGTTACGGTGTTATGGTGAACTTTGCACACAGCTCCTACCCTCAAGTTATCTTCTACTCAAATCACCTCTGGTCACTTTCTACTCATGACTCAGAAGTTAAAACAGCTAGAGACAGACCTGCATTTGCACAGACCTTAACCTAGGTCTCACCTGCAGCCATACTGCTGTGGTGTCCAATCCCAGCAGATCTCAGAAGCTAAGCAGGGTCAGGCCTGGTTAGTCCTGGAATGGGAGACCATCTGGGAACACCAGGTGCTGTAGGCTTGGGAGACAGACCCAGCAACCCACTCCCAAAAATCAATCCGCCATTGAAAACCCTACGAATAGCAGAGAAGCCCTGAAAATAGTATCACTTGTTGTACACAGGGTCGCTATGAGTCAGACACTGACTTGATGGCACCTAACAAGAAAAACCACCTAGGACTCTGCTGATTATGTCAGCCTGTGTGGCCCCAGTCTGGCTTCACAGCTAAAGGTTAGCTCCACAATGCAGGAAGTCCTTAAAGTTTGTGATGTTGGGAAACGGGGTTATGGGCAGGGCTTCAAACCTATGAAAAGTTGGGCTGAGGTTTAGGGGTGGGTTCAATACCTTAAACATTAGAGAGTTTGACAATGAGCGCAGTGACACAGGCCTGTGATCCCAGAGACTCAGGAGGAGGAAGCAAGAGGATCCAGAGTTCAAGGCCACAGGCAGCCTGGGTAAATTAGCAAGGCCCTGTCTCAAAATAAAAAAGCAAACCCTGCGCTGAGGGTGTGGCTCAGTGGTAAGGTGTTTGCAAAAACCATGCAGGAGACCCTGGTTCAAACCCCAGGTACAAAAAAAAAAAAAAAAAAAAAAAATTAGAGAGTTCAGATTTAAAACCTATGTGTAGATAACAGGGATTCAGATGAAAATCAAACCCTGTACCCATTCTGGCTCCAACATTTTTAAATATTTTTCTGAACCCTAAACCCAAACTCAGTGAAAAATTGGGCTCAGGTTCAGCTTTTTGTTTTGTTTATTGCATATTAGCTATTTCATTACACACAAAAATGAAAAAAATGAAAAAATTATATTTCCACATAGGCTTACCATTTTAGACCCAAACCCAACCTGAACCCTCTACCTGTTAACATACTGTACCCACACCCAAAACTGAACTCCATTTTTCATGGCTTGGAAGCCCTCGTTATGGGAAATAAATAGCAGCAGGAATTTGCAGGCTGAGGTAGCAGCTTTTGCAAATCCCTGAGCCAAGATAAAGCTTCATCAGATTAGGGAGTGATTAGCGCTCTGGTTCTGTGTGGTTGGAAAGCACAATGGAGGGAGGAGTTGGGGATGTTGGCAAGACAGAAGGCTAAAGAGAGAAGCAGAAGCTGCATCTTATTTTCAGGTCGATTCAGCCTGCACCAGAATTACCTGGAGGGCTTGTTAAACCCCAAGAGGGATGGACCAGTCCCAGAATTTCTGATTTCGTAGTCCTGGGGTGGAATGAGAGAAATGTAGTTCCAACAAGCCCCCAAAGGGCTGAAGGTGCCTTTGGTCCAGGGAACCACACTGTGAAAATCATTGTTCTCTGCTGTTTCTTCGCCATGAAGGCTGCAGAAGATGTGGCAAAGATGTTTTGAACACCAGCTGGTGTCCTAGAGGGCAAGGCCATGCTGGTCAGAGGACTTGAGGAGAATAACGAATTTCAGAAATAGTTGCTGTAGGACAGAAGAGGAAACCCTGGCTAGGAGTTCATGTGTTGGTAACTGGGTAATTTTTGAAGTGTAGATGAGGTTGGGGATGATAAACTTGTAGTGACAAAATGTTACCCGTGGTATGACTTTCTACAACAGAACTTGGATGTGCAAAGGGAAGAGAAGAAAAGGTGAATAGAGGGTTTGGTCCAGGATTAGAGTTTTCCTGGGCAAATAAAAAGAAAAGGGCACCAAAATAGTTGAAATATTAACTGGTGATATCTTAGCTACTTGTTGCTGCTGGTGTTAGGTGCTGTTGAGTCAGGTCCAACTCATAGCAACCATATGTACAAGAGAATGAAACATTCCCCAACACCATGAACATGACCTTCTTTAGGTTTAAGCCCATTGTTGCAGCCACTGTGTCAATCCATCTAGCTGAAGGTCTTCCTTTTATTTTTGTTGACCTGCCACTCTCCCAAATATGATGTCCTTCTCCAGGACTTGGTCTCTCCTGACAATATGTCCAAAATACATAAGACACAGCCATTAGGGAAAGGAAATTAATACAGGTGAGTTCTGACAGATTGAGGGAAAATGTCAAGATCAAGATGTTGGAAGTTTTGATGGAATCAAAGAAAACGTGTAGTGCTAGCATGGAAGGGAAGAGCTAGAAGGATGTGCAGCTCCAAACTGACAGGTTGGCAATGAGATTCCAGAGGTAAAGACGTTCCAGGCTACAGCAAGGGTGGATGGGCAGCTCCCAGGACTCTTGAACCCTTCGCAACTGCACGCAAAACATCGTGTGCTCTCCAAAAGACAGTTTTTCCCTGGAGAGATGATTCAGAATGCCAAAAGTATCTCTGGCCCACAACCAGTGGAGATTTAATGGCAGCATCTGTTCTAGTATGAGGGTGATGGATTTCAGTGGAGGTGAAAGTCTCTGGATCGGAGGAAACTGGAGAACTATGGAGCAAGACTTGAGGCAGAAGGGAAACCATCACACTGGGACCAAAGTCTTCCTGAAGGTACACAAATCACAAAGAGAAGAGACATGGTTGCAGTTGTCATTGGAGATTGTTGTTGTTAGGTGCCATCAAGTCAGGTCTGACTCATAGTGGCCCTATGTACAACAGAATGAAACACTCCCTGATGCTGTGCTATGCCTGGCACTATTGTCAGTGCTTTTCTGCTATGCATAGGGTTTTCAACGGCAGATTGTTTCAGGAGTGGGCTGCCAGGTCCTTCTCCCTAGCCTACAGCATGTGGTGTACCCAAGCGGTCTCCCATCCAAGGACTAACCAGGACAACCCTGCTTAGCTACAGAGATCAGGTGGGACTGGACATCAGGGTGCTATGGCTGCAATCTTTGGAGATAAGGGTTATTGAATCATTTTGCACACAGTAAACCACTTCAAATCTACACGTGTTGTTTTTTATTCTAATAACTAACTTTCAGACTACGGAAATCAAAATTTCCCCTTTAGGAACTTTTGCAAGTTCAGGAGAGTAAAAAAAGACAGAGAAAAATCATGTAACTCCTCACGTGGCATTATTCTAGATTTACAGTAAAATAGCTAATGGCTGATGTACTTTCTTTCTTATGTGATCATGTATGGATGACCAAAAGCCAGATTAAAGCCACCCAGGGCAGTTGAGCCCTCTCTTTCAAGCTGAATTTATGCCCAGAGCTACTTGATTTCACACCCTCAGTAAGAGAGGCTTCTGTTAGGAGAGACAACATTTGTGTCTTTTACAGAGTTGTTTTCACAGATATTCAGAAAATAGTGCTGTTGGGCCTCTGGGCACACTGATGTTGTTGTTGTTAGGTGCCATAGAGTCACATCCAACTCATAGTAACCCTTATATGGTTTTCAATGGTTAATTATTTTGGGATTGCCTTGGGAGTGGATTGCCACATCCTTCTCCCATTTTTGTGGTGCTGGGAATTGAACTAGGGACCTCAGAGACTGCAGAGCAGCACTCTACCAGCTGAGCTAAATCCCAGCCCCTCTGGGCACATTAGAGTTATCAAACAGATTTCATCTATGACA